>OY744476.1:53763140-54071175 GCA_963556175.1 Tipula confusa | reverse complement strand
AATCTCACTTTTCAAAAGATGACTACGTTCATAACTTAAATTGAATCTTTACCAAACTCAAAACCGCTTTGCAAAATAAGTGACGATCTAACTGACCTGCACCTTTTGAATACATTGCACTATCTGATTGTAGAATCGTTAAGAGAGATATTCCTGAATCTATATTTGTAAAGGTGCCATATAATTGGTTATCAAGATGACAAAATATTCAGCAGAGATTGCAAGGAATTTAGAATCGTTGGCACCATGCCTACCATACTTCAATACAATAGGGATTTAAATGAAGAATGATTTATCAACTAATAATCGATAAAGTAGTGCTAATACGAGAAGATAATATGCATCCAAGCTAATAACGAGTGACAAACATCCATCCCTGTAGTGAAAAACAAATCAATCGAAGAACTTTGGTTTTTATTAGATAGATCTTGCTATGTAAAAAGGTAAAACCTAACAAAAATTTCCTCAAGCTATAACTCATAGGATATATATATATATATATATATATATATATATATATATATATATATATATATATATATATATATATATATAAATATATATATATATATATATATATATATATATATATATATATATATATATATATATATATATATATATTTATATATATATGTTTTATTTTTTCAATAATACCTTCCAAATCCTGGTATGTGCACATTTCAATATGAATATGATAAAAAAATATCTAATTTCATTTCTAATCCATAAGCACACATAGCGAGCATAAACGAGAAGCCTTTGATATACATATATAGCAATAGCACATAAAAAAAACTGTTCAATCCATTTTTTTCCTAGATCTGCCACATTTTTTCATTTTTTCCTATAACTAGATACAAAAAAAAATAAAAAAATTAATAATTTAATTTAATTTGTCGAGGATTTTATGCTGTTTCTCCCTGGATTGGTTGCAACCAGAAAAAAATTTGATTATAAAATTGTAAATAAAAATTGAAAATTCAATTGAAAATAATTTAATTTTGATATTTTAAATTTCCGATTTACAAATTTGTTATTTATTTATAACTGAACAAATTTAAATACAAAAAAAAATAAAAAAATAAAAATAAAAAATTTAAATAGGAATAGGATTTATTTAATTTAAAATTAATTGATTGATTGGAAATTTTTAGAATTTTCCTTTTTTTTGCATGTTGACGACAATATAATCAAGTATGTTGAAATGATCCTATGAGCCGATAAACATGTAATTGTTACCATTACGAATTTGGATTTGAACAGGTGTAAAATTGAATTTAAATTCGATTCCATTTTATGTAAAGCAATCAATTTAATTTGATTTGATTTAATAATAAACAATTTTTTTGTCATCAAAGTATGGGTGGGAAAATGTTATTTGATTATTTTTGCATGGGAATTAGCACATACTTTTGTTTGATAAACTCATCTACTTTGGCTATGGATTGATTTTGTAAAATATTTGTTTATGCGCTAATGGATTGTCCAGTATACGAAGGTATCTTAGCATAATTAGCAATCAAATGATCTCTTTTGTTTCCTTTCACAAAGAAAAGAGTCCTTTAGATTAGTAAGTGGAATTGAGTATGAACCATTTCATATTGCCGGTCGATAAAAATCACTAAACATTTTCAGGGGCTGCCTCTTTTCAGTCTTCTGAGCCGCTTAGTGCATCATGTTTGGAATCAGTATCGGCGATATGTAACAGAAACGGAGATCAAATTCAGGCTTGCTTCAAGCAGGTTTCCATTTCAACCAAAAGTGATACTGTAACGGCTAATTGAACAATAACTAATGTTAATATTTCAACTTCTTTCTCATCTTGGTTCGACAAACTGTAATAGTCGATTTTGTCAATGCTAGTCTTGAAATCTTTACGGCATAGACAAAATACTCATAGAAAAATACTCAAATATAATTAAGGTTCATTATTTTGAATATGATCACTGCAGTTATATGTCTGCTTCAAAGCTGGTGTCGAAATCAAGAAGGAATCCGGTTTTACAACGAGAATTTTTGCCAACGTCAGACTCGTCGTACTCTTTCATTACCGCAACACTCTTCTTTCCAAAACCAACCAGTTCTTTATTATCTAAAACTGTCACATCGTTGACTATTACAACTCTTTATATTACCTCTGCACTTTTTCAATAGCTGCACTAGAGGTATTTCCATTTTTCCCCTACAACGACTCGAGTATTCGAAGGAAAGTTAAATCATTTGGTATGAGGAATTGAGATAACGATTATGACATAGTAAGTAATGGTGAAAACTAACTTGCAGAATGAACTCAGGAAATATTTTTCTACGGACTTTGTGGTCTACAGAAAAGACAAATATGATTTTGATACCAGTCTTACGGACGGTGAGGTGCTTATTGCTGTGAAGAATGTTCTTTATAGTGAATTGATTTCATGCCATCATGTCTAATTTCATCTCATGTTTGGGATGGCTCTAAATTATTACTGATTATTATGCAACGATTTTCAACTTCATTTATCTTGCAGTGTTAAATTTTGATTGGCTTCTGAATAAGTGGGTATATAATGACTGTGGGTGAGTAGTCACTACCGATTATAATGCAATTTTGATATTGGGGTTTTGTGAGTTTATGACACACGAGTCATGACAAATATGTTTTTCTGTCATAATTGTGATATTAAACCATTCTGTAATAATTTTCATTTTGATTACAGCAGTGTCGCATCATTTAATAAATACTGCACCTGATTTCGATTTTTGTTTTAGTTTTTTGTCGATTCTTTGTGAAAATAAACTAAATTTTCTCAACTGCCACATTTGGGCAAACATTTCTTCGGTTCTTCATTAATAAATTTTGAGATACAAATTCTTTTATTTCTGTAACGCATCAACATTGTAATGTTCTTTAATTATAGGTTGTCTTTCACTGATATTAATTTTTGATTTTTATTGCTACCGGTTTTTACCCAAATAAAAATTAAAAACTCTCTTGCTTGTTTCAACTGAGAAAATAAATGGGATAACGGATTCTGTGATGGAGGTTAAAATAAAATCTAAAAAATTGGCATCATATGCGGCTGCGCAGTTGAATTTAAATTCGATACGTAAGTGAAGTAAAAATTAAACAAAAAAATTGGTGGTTACAAATGTGAGTGATTGGATCATGTCAATAATAGTGAAAAACTAGTAAAATAATTAAGAACCATGGTGTAATAGAAAAACTGGTGTAATAGAAAAAAATTTAGAACATTTTGACTACAGGCCACAGGTTAGTAGTAATGTTAAGTTTAGTTAAATATTTATGTGTAGAAGTTAACTTATCCATGTGTAGATGTTCTTGGAAATTTTTATTTTTTAAACTGTTTCGCTAAATCAAAAAATTATAAAATGAAATTATCGCGATATTTTTGCAAGTGGGCTTAGTTTTTTTTACTGTTTCTTGCGTTGCAGGGGTAGCAACCAATGAATCTATTAACTCAATAAAATTTCTAGATTTTTCAATTGCATGTACTAAATTATTTGTAACAATTAACAAATTTATTTGTTAAACTTTACAAGAACAAATTTTACTATATATCACTTTAGATAACATTTGCACTCATTGCTTGTGTTTCTATCGTTTCTTCAGTAATAACCCCGTAATCCAATATGTTCATTGTCATTCTATGCAACGCGCAACTTTAGTGTTCTTCAAATCAAGAGATATCTGGACCAGCATGCATTGATCAGTTATACTGGTTATATAAAGTCGATGTTCAAACTTCTGATTATTACTGGCAGAGAAAACTTTACTTTTACTGTTGAACCTTTACCTGTTGCCACTCTCAAATTGTAACAGACAACATTATCCATTCTTTCATTGAATACCATATCAGAACGTATGATCAATTTGAAAGCCTCGGTATCAAAAGAAACAGTCCATGATTTCCATTCTAACGAGACTTTAACAACAAAATTGTTGCAGCTCTTATGGCAAAGTGGTTAATTAAAACAGTGCCCCCGGAATTTTTTTTTCACTTTTCCCAGCTTACGCCCCACAAAGCTGGTGGAACTCAGTTTTTCTTTATTCTTGAGGCGAGATCAATAATCTTCCACACCATCTTCCTTTTGGTAGCCTATCTGCGTATTCTCTCCAGATATTTTTCCTGACTGTCCTAGAAACCTTGAGTGAATTTTCTGTTTGTTGAATCAATTATGACAGGTTTCCTCGCAATATCTCCTACGTCTAGTTTATGCCATTTGACGGAAACGGTGGCTTAAATGGCTTTGGCTGTTTTGTATTTCAATACTGGCAGTATTACTTTGCCCATAGATTTTTCAATTTTTTAAAATTGTTTTAAGAAAAAACTTCCAAAATTTGTAGGCATTTTCCTAACTGCTGTCATCTGTTATGCAACAAAAATTTGCATAGCCTTATCCCTGAGCATTCTATCCATTATGTTGTATCGCGGTCTGAAACTATACTTTCAAGATTTCTATTGGACCCATCAAATGATGGAGGTTTTAGTTTTCCCCCGTCAGGTCTGTTACGTCAGCTGCAATATTTGTAACCGTTGGGTGGGATCTTTCCTAGTGCGCCTTTTATTTAATCTAACTTCTCATTATGCTAGATTGTTTCATTTCCTTCGCTTGTTGATCAGATTTGGTGTTTGTTCATTAAACTTAGTGTTCTTAGTCTGTAGGAAGACGCCGCTGAAACTCATCTATCAGCTGCTGAAATGTAAATGATGTGTTAATGCTGGCTTTCTTTAAGATAGTCAATGCAAAATTCAATTACCTACAAATTGTAACAAATTGTGGGCTGTTCAGTTTTTTTTTAAATCATTGGATTTTGCAATTTAAAAACACTTAATTATTTGAAACAATTACATATTTATTTGTCAAAGTTCGACACCTCGACCTCTCTGCAATGTGCTACTCGTCTTTTGCTAGGACCATCGACAATCTTTACAATAGGAAGCTATAGTGCTGGTACTTCCACCAATGATTTGCTAAGTTACTTTGCTTCGACCAGTCCCGTTTTTTTCTAAGTCATTATTGGTCTTCCGACTTTGGTTGGCCTTTGCAAGTTCCAGCCCATAGTGCCATCTTTGTTTACATCACTTGGTGATTTCTTCTGTGTATGCCCAAACTATTTGAACTTGCCTTCTTTTAGGGTTAAACTAATATATGTCTCTTCATGTAACTATGTGCACTTTGATGTTTGTAATCTGTTCAGTCGAATGCAGTTCAATATTCCATGAAGGCGCTATGTTTCCATTTCTCACACTGTTAATGTTACACACGGATTGATCATTGATATCTTGGTATTGCGTGAAAATACGGATAGCAGTTCTTTTTTTGCTGTGTATCAAGGTGTTTGTATGTGAACAGACATAATTATGCCATCTCCTTATTCTAGATAGTCATAAGTCTACCTCTCTCCATTAAATGGCATTGGAAGATTTGTTATCTAGTTTTGCATGAAAACACCCAAAACGAGTAAGAACAGCATAAATGGTAAAGCATCAATTAATTAATGGCCTCAATGATCGAATCAATTTTGGAAGTAGAATTAAAGTTTAGGCAAGTCGCTGGAATATACAATTGACTCCTCTAATCTTTCCGAGATCACTTCTTCATTTCTAAATGGTGATTTACTTTTTTGGCTCCAACCTTTGGGTTTTCTACTCTTTGAAAGAAAACCTTTACTCAACTTTTAATTCAGAAAATCTTTGTTTGGTCAACAAAGGTGTAAAATGGTGCATTTTGTATACATAGGCAAGAAAAAGAGTAAAAACAATAACCGTTTTACTTTTTTCTGCTAAAATATAAAGGGCAAATCAAAAAATATTCATAGAAAAATACTCAAGTATAATTAATGCCCATTAATTTGAATATGCTTTGTCATATCTAACGGGTTAACCCTAGTATGCAAATAAACCAAAAAAAATTGTCAAAGTCATCATAAATTGAATCTTACGAATACGTACATGGGATTGACGTACATGCGATTCGCAAGGCAACCAATTTCCTTGATTTTGAAACTTAGCCATCATACATTTAAGATGGTGCATAATCACCGCAAATTTCCAGAATTAATCAAAGCCATTCAGCATTAAAACACTCATGATGGAGAATTTGACATGATAACAATAAAAATATATCCCGATTTGCAATGAACAAGTTTCGATTGGCAATGATTAAGTTGAAATGCATGCCAAAACGAAAAAAAAATTAACCACTACAATGCCAAAGCTAGCTGCTTACAAGCGACAAGTTATTTCAATGACCCTGGAATCAAATAGTCAATGTATTGGCAGTAGATTTTTTACATCATTATGCAAGTAGTCTGAACAATGTTAGGCGTATACAGCTGTGCATTTTATATCAAAACGTAAAAAAGTCACATACCACCTAAAATAACATACCACCGAAAAATAATGTATCTGGTTAAGACCTCACAACAGGAGAAATGCAGTTACAGAGATTGATAATAAAATATTTCGAAGAAAACTACCAAAGAAACTTCCCAATAAGTATAACAAATATGGAAGGAGTTAAATCTAGTTGAATCTGAATTATTTGCATTTATACTATTATCATCATCAACGAACAATCAGCGACTTCAAGTAAAAGGTTACATGGGCTC
This sequence comes from Tipula confusa, assembly GCA_963556175.1. Classification (NCBI taxonomy): domain Eukaryota; kingdom Metazoa; phylum Arthropoda; class Insecta; order Diptera; family Tipulidae; genus Tipula; species Tipula confusa. The sequence continues at coordinate 54,064,559 of OY744476.1, read as the reverse complement.
TCATTTAACTTTGGGTACCCATTTGACACAATAAAAAGAAAGGGATTATAAATGGTCACCATTGGTACTAGATAAATAAAGCTCACATAAAAATTATACTGGAAAACTGTAAAATATATCACAACACTCGAGGAGTACAACAAAGGTATGTACTATTGCCCCTATTATTAGAAGTTGCAAATGAGCAACTCATATGTGAAACCATAAAAGGAAAGTGAATATGGATTATAAAATAGCAAAACTAGTAGAAAGGAAACAATTTAGAATACTGTTGGTAGAAACAAATACAAAAGCCCCTAAAAAAATCCAATGAAATAAATAACCTAGCAAATAATTAATACAAATCAGTTACAACCAATATTCCAAAAAATCGTTAAGATTTTCGGATAAAACGTGTATTACTGTAACCTAATAGGAAAGTTTTAATTTTCAAGGACAAGCCATTTTTATAGTTTTAAATCACAGGCCAATGTCGGTACATTATCAAAGTTCTGAATATATTGATGAAACCTTAGATCGAAACATTTTATTAAATTATGTTATGATTTCTTTGAATTCTATATTTTGTTAGTTTTTGGATTAGTTTTGTGGTCTCTAAGTTAACATTTTTTTTGATAATATTTGATCGCGGTTTTGAATACAATTTGCATATGATTATAATTTACTCAGAGCATGACGCCAATTTTATTAGTAATTTAATAAATTAGGTGATAGTCATCAAAAAATTGTTAAATTAATAATGACAGCCATATTAATGATTCTCCAGTATAACACAATTTTTTGTATTAAACCAATCGGTAATGGTTGGTATATACTCGACCAAAATAAACTTTGACCCGGAATTTAAAAAATGTTAGTTTTTAGATAGGTAACGTACAGTCGAGCAGCTAAAATATTGATTAGTCAACGGTAGATGGTATTTAATTTTTGAATCGGAGAACTGAACGAAAGATGTTGATCTTATTGGAAAACTCGTTAATAAGGTATTTAGGTGAAAAATGTATTCTTATCGAATGAGTAATAAGTCAGCTAAAGTTATCACTAAATAATAAATCGTCAAAAATCTACCCAGCTGTTTCCGCAGGTAGACTGTCAAAAAACATTATTCGGATAGGTTATACTAACCACCACTCATTGTGAGTGCCAAATTTCTATAAAATTGGCTTATACGAGCTAAAAATTCATAATCCGCACAGAAAGCTGTTTGGTTATACAACAATACGTAAGTCATATGAACAACAATAATTGTAGTGGCTGTCGTCATGGTTTAGGTAGCAATTAATAATTGAGTATACATAATTAGATGCCTATTCAAGTAAGGAAAAAAAAAAGGAAATTTTGAAAATACAACATACCACTGATGACACTCCTTTTGACACCACTGGTCACAAAAATTCGTTTTTATAGCCAGCTCAAAAGCTACAACATTTAATGTACTTGTTGAAAAGGAACGCTTGTAGTTAGTTTAGTCAGGCTCTTTCCAATCACCATATCATATCAAAAGCTGCATAAAAGTTATGAACATTAAAGCATAACAGCCAATGAATTTATTACATTATTCATGAATCAACCAAAAAACTACCAAGCATATGCTACCAGAATTCGTAAGCTTCTAGATCAATCTGATGAAGCAACGTGTGTCTTAAGGGCTCTAAGTACCGAGCAATTGGCGCAGTGGTTAAAGCTGCGGTGTTTGGGACGGGAGGTACCGGGTTCGAATCCCAACGGGGGAGGGTTGCAAAAGGGATTTTTCATCACCTGATTTCGATCGGTGATGACGATGAACACAACTATGACCCCCTGTTGGAGTGCAGAATCCATGGGCCGAACCATCGTCCATGTCAGTGCAGGCTGGGTGGAGCAATGCAATGTGCAGATGGATTTAAAATCGAACCTGTATTCGTGCGTCCTCAATTTGGCTGGTGACGGCGTAAGGTAGGACGTTAAAAATTAACTGCGAAAGAGTTGGGAGAGCTTCGGCCCCAGAACAGATTGCAGAGTTCAGAAACAAAAAAAAAAAAAAAACAAAAAAAAAAAAAAGGGCTCTAAGTGCGAAATTAACGAAATGTATTTGCTATTTAATAAACTTGATGGTGAATCGAAACAACTTTGAAAAAAATTCACCATTGATGAAGAGTTTGGTACTGTAACTAGTGATCCTTGCGTGTTTGTTCCCTGGTTGTTTGTTCAACGATTATATGTAGTTCGCCTCTGGGTTTTTTATTTTGTTTGTTGTATTATTTTATACCTACTCATTTTGTTTCAAGATGTGTTTAAGTTAGAGAGTGCTATGAAAGTTATTGTAGAAGTTAATCCCCTCGCAAAGTTAAAAGAAATTTCAATTCAACTTGCAGATGAGATCCCTAACAGATTAAACAATTCTAAGGCATTAGCACCTAACATGAATACCCCTACAAAGAAATATGACTAATTAATCAAATTCATGACTGATTGCAAGCTAGTGGGCAATGATGCAATTGAATCCGATACTGAGCTTAAAACTTTTGGGTTGAGAGTCCCGAAGAGATAAGAATAAGCAATAAAAACAAAACCTTTCAGAAGTCTTCTCAAAATTATCATGCAAAAGCATTTACCATCCTATTATGATAAAAATAGATAACCAAGCTAGTCTTTCTAAGACTTGGTACGAAAATATTGTAATTAATTTCTCTTGTAGATTTGCAATTCCACCTGGGAGTAATACAAGTCCAAATATTTCTGACACCAAAATACCCGTAAACAAAACCTCACCACATCACAATCCTGCGATTGGCAATATAAAGGTAACCCTTCAAGATTTTTATAGCCCATTGCTGCCCAACAAAAAGGATCGCCCAACAAAAAGACAAGGCATAGATACATATATATAGATACATATATGGTCCGTAGCCGTACCACAGAAATTGATTCTCCGCACTACTCTATTGTAATCAATTTGAGCTTCTCCGGAAGCAATAGATATTTCTAACTCTCAATTTACTGAGATTCGTTAGATCGAACAGGAGGTGAGCTCCCAAAAACTTGAGTCTGTTTTGAGACGGACTAGGACAGATGCGTAACAAATGAAGTATTTTTTCCTCCTCTTCTTCATCGTTGCACCTTCGACAATAATCATGAAAGATAACACCAAGTCTACTGGCATGCTTTCCAATAAGACAGTGTCCAGTAATGACAACCAAAACCATGCTAATGTTATGCCACTGCATAGATATTAGCTGATTAATCCTTTTTAAGTCCAAATTAGGCCAAATCTGCCTAGTAATTACACATGAGGTGCAATTTGCCATATATTGTTTGTAATTTTACGAGCTTCTTCTTTAAGGAGTAATTTCCATGTACTTCAATGTCCACCTTGCACGTTAAGATGAGGCTAGTAATACGTTGTCGCGTGAATTCATCGGCTTTTATATTCCTCGTAATATTGAAATGCCCTGGCATCCATATAAAATGGATATTGAAGTGTTCAGCCATCTCGTTAGGAGATGAAAGACAACTCCGGGCTTCTTTCGATGTGATAAAGCCTGATTGTAAAACTTTAATAGCAGCCTGACTGTCCGTAAAAATGCCAATATCTCTTACAGATATTACATAATACTTCATCCAGTCTATGGCTTCCTTGTTTGCTATAAGCTCTGCCTGAAAAAACTGCAATGATCAGGGAGGCGGAAGGAGAGATAAAACCCCTCCGCCAACCTTTCCATCAATTTTTGAGCCATTTGTAAAAAAGTTGATAAAGCCTGACTTTAAAACTGTTCCATTCACCCAGTCCTCTCTGGAAGGAATATCAGTTATAAATTTAATTTCGAGGTATGATGTCAAGATTGTGTAGTCGATAGAATTAGGGGAAATTCCTGAATCTTGTTCGTTAGAATAACCCAAGATATCCAAAAGGATGAGATGAAAAAGAATCTTCAGTGCTTGAGTAGGAGTGCTTCTAAGTGCACCACTAATCCACAAGGTAGCAGTTCTTTGCACTTTCATCAGCTACTTTTGGTTCGCCACTGTATTTAAAGCGGGGCACCAAACTGTAACTTCATACATTAGAACTAGTAGAGGTATAAAGCCAATGCACAATGTGAGGCTTAAGTTCCCATCATTTTTCAATGGCATTTTATAGGAGTAGAGTATTATCGTAGCCTTTTTTACTCTTTCCAGAATATTAGGCTTCCTGCTTAGTTTACTATCCAAATTGAGACCCAAGAATTTCACTTTATCTGCAATGTTCAAAACAACTCCATTGAGAGTTGGAGAGTCAAAGCGAGGAAGTTTGTACTTCCTGGAAAACCCGAAAACGCCAATAGCAACATCATCTACCCAAGCCACCACTTTAAAGCCAGTCCCTTCCAACTTTAGTAACAGGTCATTTATAACCAAATTCCAAAGAAGAGGATAATACAGCACCTTTCGGTGTACCCCTACTTACAAATCTACGGATGGATGATACACCTAGATTCGCCATTATGACCCTGCTTTTCAGCATTTGATTAATCCAGCTTCTAAGTGTCACATACCCCCCAAATTTGAGAGTGCTTGCGTGATCGCCTTTGGTTTGGCATTATTAAAGGCCCCCTCAATATCACGAAAGGTCATCAAAGAGAATTCATTTTATTCGAGGGACTTCTCTATAGGACATAAGAGGGAATGGAGAGCAGTTTCCACCGTTTTTTCCTTACTATATGCAGGCTGAGACGCTGACAGCTTTGTAGGCTCGACTGATTATCTTGTCGGACGAAATCAGCCATATTATTAATTTCAACCACTTAACGTAATTGATACTGCTTTGCCATATTATATATCCGCTGACATCTATTCCGATTTTGGTAAATGTTTGGATCTTCAAAACGCCTTAAAATGAATGTCTTAAAAATGGATACCCCCGGTTAAACAGCAACAGTTTAATACCGGAAAAACGGGTATCGTTCGACTCTGCAAAACGTACATGATTTGTGGTCACGTTCATGGTCTGCACAGTAATGTTCTCTAAACTACTCGGAGCTGTCCTCATCGTTGACTATTACGCAATCATTTTTTAAGTAGTTTAGAAACAAAACTCAGCGCCGTTTCGCCAATCCAGTCAAAATAAAATTACAAAATAAAATCAGAACACGCGGGATTAATTTTGGCCAACTTATTCACCATATGCCTTTCCGACGAATTTCTCGACTAAAATACGTCGAAGGATTTCAACTGTGGTCGATCATGTAAGCAGCGGATCGTATTTCAAATGTATAAATGAAAAATAAAGAAAAGGTTCCATCATGAATTCTACTAATCTTGACTGTCAAAAAATAATAATTTAACATGAGATCTGCCATATCACTAATTGTTACAATTATGGTCTGAAAGATCTTGCAAAAGATCTCAGTAAACGATCAGCTTTGGCCTGTAATGCTGATGATTTTTTTTATGAATAAAAAAAGTAAACCCATGCAAACAATGAACACGCATAAAGGCCTTTACAAGGTTTGGAAAATAATGTTCGGGGTAAAAACTGAATCAGTTATCTGGTAACACTTTAGAGATAAAAATATCACCAATAATCTCAGCTGAATACAGATGGCATTGTACGGTATTACGTCAAAAAAATAAAAGTGAATTGTTCTAACAAAGGTTTGAGGGCATTAAAGCAAAACTTTCGGTTTTTTTCTGGCATTAAGGCAAAATCCTGGAAGTTCTAAGAATTCCTGCAAATTTATCACATAAAAAATCAACTATGGAACGAACAAAACTTTATGCATCTCGAATATCAAGAAGCGAGTTAAATAACAGTCAGCTTTATGAAGAAGCGACAGCCATTTACTGGCCACGTTTAAACTTCTTTTTTAATTATTGTTATGGTCGCAAATTCACTTTGATGATTAATATTAAAAAAGATATTGAACCCGGATAAAAGCCTTCCGGCATTACATCACAACAATTACATAAAGTTATGAGCAGTTCCTATCGGGATTTAAATACAAAATTGTACACAGGGAGGCCAAAAACTAAATGAATGAAGATTTTCTATCTCGGTATCCAGTATGGTAAAAACTGATAACTCCAGCAACAAAGAAGAACTTACAAAGAAGAGCGACCAAGAAGTAAAAAATACTGTTTAAGGGGCAATTAGCTGAAATAACGTTACAAAATGGATGCACTATAAAAGCATTCGGCTCTTAATTCCAATAACACTACATAAACAGATACTTAATGAATTATGATTAATTTGGAACTTTCAACCATGTCTTAGCAACGAACACAAATAGATTTTGCGAAGCCATTTGGTGGTCACCAATGAACAGGCAGAAGATAATGTCGAAACATTAAAATTTGCATTACATGTTGCAATAAATGATCTAGGAGATCTTAATTTAAAATAAAAAAGATTCTTACTGCAATACACGGAAGTAATGAATTCATCAACCTACACAGTCAAATTATACAAGTCAAATTATTGACAAAGACATAAGCGGATTGTTGGATAATGGCTCAAACGTGTCACTTCTAGGAAAAGTTGTGAAAGATCTTAAAAGATGCCACCGATAACTTGCGTCATATTCCATCTTCAAAAAACCGCAAATGGTAATACTACAAAAATTATTGGCAAATTGAAATTTCTGTAACCTTTGCCGGTCAAACCAATAGCTCCCAAGAGGAGTTCTATCTCGCGGTGGTGATTTCTGGCAATTATTTATGTAAAAATTGTTTACAATACATCAATTTTTAAATTTTCATTCGCCATCTTAAAATTTATCATTTACAGAAATTGACCAATCTTTTTTTACCCGATAAGCAAAGCTATTATATAGTGTCCCCGACTGTTGAAACTGCAACGTACAAGCAGTTAGATCCAATGCTCTCAAAAACCTATTTTATCGAAAAAGTAGCAATGGATGGAGTTCACCGATGGCCATAGTGCCCAAAGCAGATGGCGGGATTTGATTGTGTTTAGACCCAATAAAAGTGAATACGGTCAACTTAAAAGATGATTACCCTTTGCCACTCATTGATGGGTTGCTAGGCTATCTGCAAAACTACAAGGTTTATTTCCAGCCTAGACTTTAATATAACATTTTTTGGCCAATACCGCTAGATGATCGGTCGAGAAACAAAGAAGCTTTCACGATGTCGAGCGAGAAGACTTTTTGCCAGTTTACAATCATTCCTTTTGGACCCTGCAATGCGTTACCGACCACGCGGCAATAGTAACTATTAATTTGAAGAAAAGTAAATCCTTTCTTAAATAGTGTACTCAAAATGGACCACTTCAAAGTATCCGCTATTAACTCATTTCGTACTCTTAAGACAGTTTGACAGCTTAGAATTTTTTTTGGTATATCCGGTTGATACCAACAGTTCATCAATCAATATTTTCATCAATCAGTCAAACCATTTTCCATATTATCATCCCATTAGTGAAGCTAATTTATAACTTATACCGGAGGCTAAATATTACATTGTCAGCTCTAGAGCAGGAACACATTTTCATTCTTATTAAATTTATGTCATTTATATATTGAAGTTTTGACGTGTGTCATAACCAAATCACAGTAAACTGTATTAACTGTATTAACTATTTAAGTAAGGAAATCAAAAAAAGAAAATTTTGAAACTACAAGACACCACTGGTGACGCTCCTTTTGATACCACTGGTCACAAAAATTCATATTTATAGCCAGCTCAAAAGCTACAACATTTAATGAACTTGTTTAGTCAGGCTTTTTCCAACCACCATATTATATCAAAAGCTGCATAAAAGTTATGAACATTAAAGCAAAATGGCCAATAAGTTTATTAAATTATTCATGAATCAACCAAAAAACTACCACATAAAACATAGCATATGCTCCCAGAAAACATAAACTTCTAGATCAATCTAATAAGGGAACATGTGATTTAAGAGCTCTAAGCGCAAAAGCTGGGTAACGAAATGTGTGGCTTATTTATTTGCTATTTAATAAACTTAATGGTGAATCGAATCAACTTTGAAAAAGATTCACCATTGGTGAAGAGTTTAGTACTGTAACTAGTGATCCTTGATTGTTTGCTCCCTGGTTGTTTGTTCAAGGATTATATATGTAGTCCGCCTCTGGGTTTTTTATTTTGTTTGTTGTATTATTATACATAATACCTACTCATTTTGTTTCAAGATGTGTTTAAGTTTGAGAGTGCTGTAAAAGTTATTGTAGAAGTTAATCCCCTCGCAGATTAAACAATTCTAAGGCATTAGCACCTCACGTGATTACCCTTACAAAGAAATATGACAAATTAATCAAGTTCATGACTGATTGCAAGCTACAGGGTAATGATGCAATTGAATCCGCCACTGAGCTTAAAGTTTTTAAGTTGAGAGTCCTCGAGGAGATAAGAGTAAGCAACATGAACAAAACCTTTCAGAAGTCATCACATCATAATCCTGCGATTGGCAATATAAAAGTAATCCGTCAAGAGTTTTATAGCCCATTGATGCCATTTTATCCAACTGTCGGATATAGTTAGTTAGTTTTAGGTGGCCGCCTAACAAAAGGACTAGGCATAGACACATATGATCCGTAGCTTTATCACAGGAATTGCTTCTCCGCACTACCCTACTGTAACCAGTTTGAGCTTCTCACGAAGCAACAGATATCTTTAACGCTCAATTTACTGAGATCCGTTAAATCGCACAGCAGTTGAGTTCCCAAAAACTTAAGTCTGTTTTGAAACAGACTAAGACAGGTACATAAAAAATGAAGTATTGTTTCCTCCTCTTCTTCGTCGTTACAGCTTCGACAATAATCATGAAAGAAATGTGTCCAGGTAATAACACCCAAAACCTCTCTGGAAGGAATATCAGTTATAAATTTAATTTCGAGGTATGATGGTGTAGTTGATAGATTAAGGGGACATTCTTGAATCTTGTTCGTTAGAATAGATGAGTGTTCCATAATGTTACAGGACCACATAGAAATTGATTTAAGTCTTATAATTGTAATAGCAGCCACCAGCTTAGCCAGGATATCTAAAGGAATTAGATGAAAGAGAATCTTCAGTGCTTGAGTAGGAGTACTTCTAAGTGCACCACTAATCCACAAAGTAGCAATTCTTTGCACTTTCATCAGCTACTTTTGGTTCGCCACTGTATTTAAAGCAGGGCACCAAACTGTAACTCCATACATTAAAACTAGTAGAGGTATAGAACCAATGCATAATGTGAGGCTTAAGCCTCAATCCTTTTCCAATGGCATTTTTATAGGAGTAGAGTGCTATCGTAGCCTTATTTACTCTTTCCAGAATATTAGGCTTCCAGCTTAGTTTACTATCCAAAATGAGACTCAAGAATTTCACTTTATCTGCGATGTTCAAAAAAACTCCATTGAGAGTTGGAGAGTCAATGCGAGGAAGTTTTTACTTCCTGGAAAAACCGAAAGTGCTAATAGCAACAATATCTGCATAAGCCACCACTTTAAAGACAGTTCCTTCCAGGTTTAGTAACAGGCCATTTTTAACCAAATTTCAAAGAAAGTGGATAATACATCATCTTGCGGTGTACCCCTACTTACAAATCTACGGATGGATGATACATCCAGATTCGCCATTATGACCCTGCCTTTCAGCATTTGAACAATCCAGCTTCTAAGTGTCACATCCAACCCCAAATTTGAAAGTGCTTGCGTGATCGCTTCTAATTTGATATTATTAAAGACACTCTCAATATCACAAAAGGTCACCAAAGAGAATTCCTTATTATCGAGGGACTTCTCTATAGAATTAAGAGGGAATGGAGAGCAGTTTCCACCGATTTTCCCTTACTATATGCATGCTGAAACGCTGACAGCTTTGCAGGCTCGATTGAGCTTGAATAGCAGGCATCATTTTGTCATACGAAATCAGCCATATTACTAATTACAACCACCTAACGTATTTGATACTGGTTTGCCATATTATAGATCCGCTGACATCTATTCAGATTTTGGAAATGGTTTGGATCTTCGAGATGCCTTAAAATGAATGTCTCAAAAACGGATACCCCTGGTTACACACCAACAGATCAATACCAGAAAAACGATTATCGTTCAACTCTGCGAAACGTCAATTGTTAGTAAAATATATTTTCCTAAAATTCCGCAAAGTAGAGCAGCCAAATACCCAAAATCGAAGCTTAATAAAATATCTCGATCTCTTCAATATTTCGATATAGAAAAACAATTAGATCACAAATATAAAATAAGTCGTTAATTACGAACACTCTAGATAGGCGACCTTACACTGAAGTCAAATTATTGGGCAAATACATAAGCGGATTGTTGCACAAACGTGTCCCCTCTAGGGAAAATTTGTGAAAGATCTTAAAAGATGCCACAGATAACTTTTATCATCTTCTCTCTTCAAAAGACTGCAAATGGTCATACTACACAAATTATTGGCAATGTGAAAGTTTCTGTAACCTTTGCCGGTCAAACTAGTATTCCTGAATTTCATTTAGCTCCCAACTATAGCTCTCAACAGGAGTTCTATCACAACCTCTTTTTACCCGATAAGCAAAGCAGTTATGCAGTGTCCCTACTAGTGCAACTGCGACTTAGAATCATAGTTAGATTGAACGCTTCCATTATAGTTTTATCGAAATAAGTAGCAGCGGATGGAGTTTACCGATGGCCATACTACCCAAAGCAGATGGCAAGATTCGATTTTGTTTTGATCCAAGAAAAGTAGCGATGGTCAAATTAAAAGATGATTAATTTTTGCCACTCATAGGGTTATCACAAGGTTTATTTCCAGCCTATATAAGACTATTTTTTGGCAAATACCACTAGGTGAACGGTTGAGGAATAAAGAAGCTTTCACGATGCGGAGAAGACTATGCGAGTTTACAATCATTTCTTTTGGACACTGCAATGCGTTACCGACTATGGGGCGATAGTAGCTATTAACTTGGAGAAAAGCAAATTTCTTCTTAAAGAGTGTACCCAAACTGGACTACTCCAAAGTATCCGCCATTAGCTCATTTCGTACTTAAGACAGTTTAGAATATTTTTTGGTATTCCCGGTTGATACCAACAGTTCATCAATCAAAGTTTTCATCAATCAGTCAAAGCATTTTCCATATTATCATCCCATTAGTGAAGCTAATTTATAACTTATACCGGAGGCTAAATATTACATTGTCAGCTCTAGAGCAGGAACACATTTTCATTCTTATTAAATTTATGTCATTTATATATTGAAGTTTTGACGTGTGTCATAACCAAATCAAAGTAAACTGTACTAAAACTATTTTCAAAGTGCGCGGTCATTGCATTCCATCAAACGCGATACTCAACACATAACCATTAATCAATTTTAACATAAAATTGCAACGTTATTTGCAAAACATAATTTCATAAAAAAAGGTAACCGCACTTGATTATAGTTTTGTCACGCGAATTAATTGTCGTAACCGTTTTTTTTTATTTTATGTCCGGTTACCGACATAAGACTATACAAAGTAATCCAACATTTCGATTTCTGCGAATCATATAACTATTAACAAAATTAATTTCCCATAGATAACTAAACCAACTAACGTACTTATACGTAACTAATTACATCATATTATTCAACAATCTCTTGAGTGACTTCGTCATCTGCAGAAAACGGGAGTGTCATTACAACAATTATAAATATTTGACCTTTATGAACATTTTTTACGAAACCATGATTTGTTGTATCTGTCTATGCCATATACCATAATATCGTGTACGATAATTTCTTGAAAATAAATTCTGTTCACAGAAAACCACTTCACTTCACAACAACAATATCGTAACAACATCAGCATAAAGTTTTGTAACATTTGTTCGAACATAGGACATACACACACACACAGATAGATATTTTTTGATATAAAAGAATAAAACTAAAATAAAAAAAAAAATGTTGATTAATTAATGATCTTTGATAGATAATGATGATTGTTAGTCATTTGGTCAAATACAAAATATACGAAGTATATAGTTAGTGGTGTACAAAAACAAAATTCTATTCTTCAAGATTAACACAAGATGAACAAAAAAACAATAAACAGAAATCTTAGTTTTATGTTTCGTGGGCCTCTCTTATATTCTTGTTATTGCCGATGATTTTTTTTTTATTTTTAGCTATTCGTTCGTATACAATGAGTTAATCGCATGATTAAGTAGAATTAGCTATTCATTTAGGTTCTATACATAGTTATGCTTACGAATATAAAATCTATAATCAAAACTACTTTAAGATCGTTGAATAATTCGTGTATTAGTAATACGAGAGGAACGTTTCAAATTTCAAGGACAAATAATTTTTTTATTGATTTATGTGTTAAATTTTTGTTGAAGATTTGGCTTCAAATGGGTATACGATTGAGAATCAATATGTTCGTGGTATCGATATCTTCTCCAACATTTAAACTTTTTATCTTTTATCACAATTTTCGAATAGTTATAACCGTTCAACAAAATAGATTAACTAAACATTTTGGAAATATATAAAGTTTTGTAAAAGGGACGCTCAAAAATTGCTAGGTTATAGCAAATAACCATAGAAGGTTTTGGCGATAAACAACATGTGCAAATTATCAAATTTTATTTTCAAAATCAGCATTCGGTTCGAGAAACGATTCGCGTATTACGTGATTTTAGTTCTCGCCACTGTCAAATCGAGTGTTTGACGTTTCGTCAAATCGAATGTTTGACGTTTTAAATTCGGATAAATCAGTCCATAAAATAACCAGCCTACGTCATCGAAATGCTAAGTCTGCTAAAAACATTGCTCTTAAGAATATGGTCTTTCTGCATCTTAATCTTGGGGAAATTTTGCATCAAGGCATGCTTATGCATCCATATATTACTCAACTAACCCAGGAACTATCGGTAAACGACCAAATACAATGACGTGAAGTCATTGGTTGAAATCTTAAGCATCCCAACGAAATCACTGTTTAGCATTGTCAAAACCGTCAACGAAATATACCAAATACATGGTTATTTGAGGCCATGCGTGTATTAAATCTCTCGCCAAAACAATTGCTTGACAGACGTCAACAGTTGCCAATGCCAATATTGTAGTTTTATATATGATTTCACAATTATCTGTAGATTACAATTGCAGATCGTATCGATTTAATGAATATTATTTTCAAGATTAAAATTGACTCTCTTATCGATGATGTCATTAAACACGGTAAACTTGGACAAACTATAGGTTTTGCCTTTACCTTATAGTTTCAAAAATGAGGTTAAAGCCTATTTGACGCAAACATACTGGTAACATTTCGGGCAGAGTAGACGGTATCATAAGTGAAACCTTCAAATAGTGGAATTAGCATGCAGACTACTTAAATTACACCAATAATCGATGCTTACCAGACGGTTGTACTTACCTCATGCCAAAACAACTGCGTGAGACGTACACAAACATATGCTGATTTCGTCAGCCACTTGAAATTACGAAAAGGCCACATTAATAAATAAATACTGGATTATGATGATGTAGATGTAGAAAAGAACAAAGCCCTTCATGAAATCAACACAACTCTGAAAAAGTACGGGGGGAAGGGTAAAGCAGAATAAAACTTAAGTTTTAATTTCCCGTTAACAGTAGTTTAGCCACACAAAAGTTTTGAAGTTATTATTTGGCCGACTAAAGCTTGGTTTTTCAAGTCAAATGCGACTCATAGATAAACCGCTATAAGGAAAATGAAGAAAACTGAAAGAAACATAATTAGATTTTGAAAAGGAGATACGGGCAGGACCAACCTACTGTTAAGCACCCTGATTAAACTTAAAGCTAACTCATTGTCAATTAAATTAAAAAAATTTGTTGCATTTTGCATATTAAAATACATTCGTTTGACATAGGGTAACATATTTATCTTAAAAGAACTTAAAATATTGTGCACTTTCCACTAAACAATAGCACTATCTCTTAAATAATCAGGTTAAATATTTTTTTCTTCCCAAAAGGTAAAACCATTGAACTACTGTCACTATTTATCGCTAACTGAAGGTAATTGTTTTTAATAAATAATGACTAATCAAACAAAATTTAATTAAATATTTAACAACCTTTTTGCACTTGCAAAAAATATACTGTATCTTTTATTGGTGACTTCGAAAAATTATTGCAAAAAATCTAAATCTTTTAAAACTGAGGTCGTTTAGACACCTAGAAAATCTTTCGCCGGTAGAGCTCTCCAGTTCTATTAAGAGCAGTTGCGGTTCTGATGAAAATTATGTCGTGATATAGGTAAAGATCTTTTCAAGCTCTTCTGTCCTTTTCAGCAATATGGGTCCGAGACAGTTTTATATGTCGTTTCTAATAACTAGAAATTGCAATGGTATTTTCTATTACAAGAAACCATCGTTACTGTCATTTGAGTCTACCTAATAGTGACTTTTAAAAATCCCTTAAATATGTGTTCGTAGAACATGGCAAGCGATCCTTTTTGAAGCCCTTTTACTTTTCTATATCAATAATGTTTAGTAATTTCCCTGCTTCGTGGGTAAAGAGTGTTACAACTCATATCTCGAAAGAATCAGCCTTCAATTCTTATTCTCATATAAGCTAACAGGTCCGCTTAAAACCTAGTCAAACTTCAACTTAGCGGTATCTTTAAGAAATTAAAACTTAAATAATGGACCTAGGGAACATAAATCTCGGTTAGGTTCAGCAAAATGCCTCCCTCCATCATTTTTTTACCGAATCTCGTCGAGTGTTGTCTCGTATTGCTGGCCCAATACTGTTATTGCGTTCTTTATGTTTGAGTTTCTTTATTTCTGTATCATGGGGAGATCGTTCTCTTGTCAGTTCTGTAATATTCGTGGATTGCGAATAAACTTTGCAGCCGTGCAACACCATACAGCGGTTCTACTTCTCACCGAAACCAAAATTGTGAACTCCAGTGATTCTTCAGCTATCGGTATTAAGAGTTACTCCTTAATCCATCGTCTTATTCACCAAAGAGGGCTGGCTATGTATATCCGGAACAATATACCTTTTTCATTCCCAGTTTCTTTAGCCCAAATTACGAATAATGACTTCAGCTTCATTTGGGTTGAAATTCATGTCTCGAAACACCCCTTTTTCTTATGTGGGCTTTATCGAAGCCGAAATATCGCAAATAATGCCGCTCATTTTAGATTGGATGCTCTATCAGACTCCATTGAGCGCATCTTACAAAAATCACCAAATGCTGTGGCAGGTGATTTCAATGCCCACAATAACAAGTGGCTTCTTCATTTTAAGTCCATTACACAGGCTGGTGCGGCGATTGAAATGTTTGCAGCTTTCAACCAACTAACACAGATTGTAGATCAGCCTACGAGAATATTTACCAGATCGGGTCATCGATACAGGTTATTTACTAGATCTGTTTTTAACATCTCATGCGGAGAAATACAGTATCTCCGTCAGTTCTGTTTTATGTAACTCTGACCGGCTTATTACAGTGGAATTTCCAATATCGTGGTCAAGGCAAATAAATGTTCTGCCTTAATGTCGATTATGGCAGTATAAAAATGCGGACTGCCACTCTTGTTTAGCTTTCGGTAATACTGATAGTGCAGCCATTTTGGTTTCGACTGACATTCTTACAGGAATGGAACAGTTTATTCTTTCCAGTCTGTCTAAGCCAAACAAATAAAGCAATCTTTGGCATAATCACGATTGTAGAACAGCAACCACCAATAAAGAAGCCTCTTACTGCAAATTTGTTGTTAATAACTCATCAAATAATAATTTAGCTAAATTTAAGGTGGCTAAAAACTTGGCAACGGTGTTGCAAGCTAAAAATAATTACCAATAAATGTTTGAGAATAGTTTCGGCAGGTTCTAAAGCAGGGCTATAGCAATCGAACCTTTTGGTCCTTTCCTGGCAAAGTCGAGGAAAACTTCTTGAATATTAGGAAATCATCAATACCACCTCTGAAAGGTGGGGACTTTATTTTTTGTACTGCTCAAGAGAAAGCTAACCTTTTCATCCAGAGATTGCTGCAAATTCCAACTAAGCTGATTCTAAAGTAATACTTCCGATTATCTCTCAACCAGCTCGTCGATGTGCCACATCAGAGTCAGATCTAGAGTTGTCGACAAAGTCTTTGCAAACATTAACACAAACAAGTTCAGCCGGTCTGGATAGTATTCCCCAAATTGTTCTTCAATATTGTTGTAAATCCCTGTCAAAGCCACTATCATGTTTGTTCCACCGATCTATGTCTACTGGCATTTTCTCTTCCATCTGGAAAACTGCCAACATACATCCTGTGCCGAAAAAGGGCAGTAAGTTGGTAAATCCCAAGTGGTGTTGGATGGCGTGACTACCGTTCCACATTTTTTAAGCGCTGGTTGTACCTCAGGGATCCGTCCTTTCTCCGACGCTTTTTCTAAGTTTCATTAATGTTCTTCTATCAGTAACCCTCAATCCAATATACTCCTGTTCTGACCACAGCTCACTTTCCACCTCTTATTGTTCACCTTCTTTTCATCGCAAGAAGATGTTCTAGGAGGAAGAATGGCTATAAAGGATCGCCTTACGCGTAATCCTAATTCCATTCTTAAACGGGGTGAATCCAACAAGATTGAATTTAATCCCATCAAATTTAAATTCTTTGTTTTTACTGGCCGAACTGATGAAAACTCATCTTACTGCCCTCGATCGGTTCCAAAACCGAGAATCTCGAATGATTGAGGAAGTAAAATTATTGTAGGATCTTGGTTCTCTTTCTTCTAGGCGTAATGTGTGAGCTTTGTGAGCTTTATGTGTGTTTTACAAGTACTTTCATGGTAATTTTTCATTGAAACTTCACTGATTTATGTCTGGTTTGTCAAGGTCCGTGTGTAACTTGAGACGTCCTGTACATCGGTACAATCTGGAAAACAAATTCGCGAGGATCAATAAATTTAAAAATTATTTTTTTTTGTAAGGAGATCGCGAATGTGGAATAAACTGAACGACCAAACGTTCCCCATGGAATACAGTTTACAGAAACTTAAACTTAATATCAAAAGTAAACAACTATAAGACTGAAAACCTTTATTCCTTTCCTACCTTTATCCCTCCTAATCCTTCCTTTGTCTTTTCCGATTTCACTAGAAATTTCACAACCTTTTAAATCTAAGGTGGATACCTGCCTTATTAAGGATCTTTTGTATGTTACGTTTGATCAGGCGTCTTTGAAATAATACGAAATTACCAAAAACGAGTGATATTTCCAAAGCAGTACAGTCAAGGAAAGTGATATAAGAAATCTTACATTGGTTTAGACACCTAGAATAACTTCCGCCAGTACAACTCTATTCAATATATACTATTCAAAACATTAGTTTGCAAAGATAATTCAAGCTCGTACTTCTTTATTAGCAATATGACCTCCGAGCCAGCTCTTTGTATCATTTCAGATAACCAAAGTTAGCGGTATTACTTTCTACTGCAAAATACCATCGTCACTGACATCGACCTTTGCATCTACAAAATGTTAGCATTCTTTTAAAAAATCACTGCTCAGCTCGCCAAACGTGACAAAACCTGCGTTTTTGCAACTCTTTTACTTAATTTCCTATATGAAGTATGACTATTAAGTTTGAAGATTGGATTTAAATACATTCTGGATAAAAATATACCCCTACTAGAATTATTAGAACATAATAATTTTATTATTAAACCGTGACTGTCCGATTCGAATGAAATTTTGCTCCAAGAGAATGTATTATCTTTACTCTTTGAACAACCGGAGTGAAGTTTTTGTATGATGGGTCCTCTACGTTCATCTTAAAGTTTATATTTCACAAATTTCACTTCGTATAATGTTATAAATTCAGTAAATCCATGGAATATCCCTCGTTGGTACACATGGAAGTTTCTATTTTAGAAGAGTTCCGGTTCAAGTTCGATGACCCTTTTAGATAAATTACATAAAATTACGTAAATTACTGATCATTTATGCTCTTAGAACTATTACCTTACCATATAAATGGTATCTTAGCTTCTTGAAAATGTCATTCTTCGTGCAACTAATCATTTTTGAACTTTTTACCATTAATTTCAACATTTACAATTCTGACATAGCGCTTAGAAAACGGGTTTGGTATATACTATATACTAAGAGTTGGCACGAGAAAAAAATGTATACCACACTTATTAACTAGTACAGAGCCTTAATTTGAAGTAAGCTAGTCTCGTTACAGAATTTTATACAAGATCGGCTCTGCAAAATTGACAAACACCATTCTCCATAACCAAACCATCGTCGAACCTAAAGTTTAATAAATTGAAATTGAAAATATCCTAATCCCATTGTGATATATTACTCGAAACTAACAATCTGTTTTGGATATTATAAAACCTTTCCCGCTATTTATACACAATTTTGTTGATTCCCCTCGAACCATTACGCCATTACACCATCTCTAATCGATAATAAATTCCTCTTAAAAGAATCAACACTGTAAAAAAAAAAAGAAACGGAAAAATGTTTGTTGTATCAAATTTTCCTTTTCTTCTTCTCCATCTTCTACGTCTTATCTTTATTTTCGCTGCTTTATTTATTATTTTATTTTTATGATCATTTAAATTTATGATTATATGTTTTTATGTAATGTTCTTATGTTTGATTTTTATGTTTTCGTTATTTTGAAGGCAACATTATATAAATATATACGAGTCCAAAGGCACGACGACACAACAAAAAGTGTGACTGATGAAAATTTAATGAGAAAATGTTCCATCACCAAAAAAAAATTAAAATTTTTCTTCGATCTTGTCATTTAACAAAAACGTATATAAAAGGACCACCCACTTGAAGTGAAAATATTTTTCAACATTTCCATGGTTTGTTTTGAGTTTTTCGTTTTGGTTATTTTTGGAAAAACATTTTAATGATGCATTTTCTAATCTTGTTGTTGTGATAATGATTATATTAACTCATGAATATCTCGTAAGTGATTTAATTACTAAATTTTAGAGTTTTTAGTAAAGCAAGTAATTTAGAAGGGGGTTACATAAAATCAAGTGTTTATAGATTACGATTTATGATTATTTGGTTAACGGATGATATTAGTGTTTATGGTTGTTAACACTTAAGTTTGCGCTCGAGTTCAATCGAGAACTTGTTTTAAATCATATTTTGTTTGTTTATATATTAAGTCACCTGACAAGTTATGATATGTGTTAACAAAATAAACACATAACTTAATCTTTTTTATAAATTTTAAATAAACCAACGTAATCTATTCATAATCCGTCGAAAGTTGAATTTTAAAAATAGTTCGTACTTTCAAAAAAACGTTTTGGGATGAATTTTCAATTCATATATAATCCCACTTTATAAATGGTAATCCCACAAAAAAAACTCCTCAACAACAGTAATTCGTCTAGTACCATCATTGTCGTAGCGAAAATTTCTATGTCCAAAAATATGTAAGTGATTTGGTTTCGATTCAAAATCTTGTTTTGTGTTTATCTTTTCGAATACTCTTTACTAAGAACCTGTAAAATTCAAAGAAACATTTATAGCGATATCTCGGTAGACTTGTGCTGAGTATACCTTCAATTTTATTGATTTAAATCACGGGTATAATCCCGATATCAGATAATTTACCAAACTGTATTATAACTATACACGAATGACACGATGTTTCGTCCATGGTCGGAATGTAGTTCTAGCGGTACTCCACATCGTCAAATCCAGTCAAATCCCTTTGCAAGTATTGTATCAGCAACGGTTCGAGCTCCTTGGTTAATAATTGGAAACGCTCCTTAAATCGATACCCATTTACTGAAGTAATCAATGCGCACCAGTAAAGATGTACTGATTGCCATATTTTGTTACTATGGGAATAGACCCGACATATTCGTTGCTATTCACTCAAACGGTGATCCAACCTTGTATTGCTGCACTCTGACCTATATTTTCATCTGTGACTCATTGCTAGCCTCTTTATTAGATCACCATTTTCTTAAAGTATAACCCGACTCATCTCATACTCTGGATAGTTCGGTTTTTAGTAGCATTGCTTGGTTATCATCGTCTGCACCAGTTAGCACATCATCGACATAAAAGTTTTTACGAATAGCCGTAGCTACATTCGGATATAGATTTTCACAATTACTTGCCATTTGAAATAAAACTCTTATTGCTAGAAATGGAGCATATGCAGTTCCATATGTTACAGTTACTAGTTCGTAATGGTGAATAACGTCAGAGGGCAATTCTCTCCACAGAGTTCGTTGTAAAAATGTATCTGATGGATTAACTATAATTTGTCGGTACATTTTCTCTGTCACCACAAATTGCTACCTTAAAGGTTCGAAAACGTAACAAATAGCCCAAAGATGGTTTTACTGGGAAGCACCCACCATTAACTTATCATACGATGTTCCATTTGATGATATTGCAGACCCATCAAAAACAACACGTAATTTAGTTGTATCAGCATTTTCTCTCAACACGCCATGTTGTGGCATGTAGAACACCTACTTGCTGCTATTATTAATTTCATCGGAAGTCACTTATCTTATGCGGCCGAGTTCTTCATATTCTCGAAAGAACTCAATTTACATTTTGCTACATTCGGGATTGTGGTTTCGTTTACATTCCATGGAATTTAATCGCTGTACAGCACTGTTATGTGATTGTCCTATCATGGCTGCGTTAGGTTTGATTGGTAGATTTACCATGAATCGCCCATTGATTTTCCTTGTATTTTCTATAAAATGGTCAGACTGTGGTTTTCGTGAGATAACATATCCAAATAGTATTTCGTGAGCCATTACAGTTGTTAAGCTATGCTTCTTGGTACCTAGCACATACAAATAGTCAGCACCCAATAAAATATCTATTTCCTTTTTCTTATTAAAATTTGGATCCGCTGACGCCAAGTTCAGATTTCCCATACTATCAATTGACACTTGGTTGGTGGGTGCTAATGATGTTATTTTCGACAAAATGTAGCCATGAAATAAATGTAGCCATAAATGTTAGTGACGTCAATTCATCCAAATGTGAGCCGATTGAAATGGACGTCTTTCCTGTTGTAGCCACGTTTTCCTGTTGTAGCCACAATAAATAATATCTGTATGTGGTTTTAGCTTTCACGACTGCTATTGGTAATAAAGCAGTACCAATTCCGCAGCAATTGTTGAGGGCAGCACTGTCTATTTCTTCGTTAGTTGTCCCAGAATGAATGGTTTCCGTGACGAAGTCTGTTTCGGTAGCTTCATGTTGAGTATTCATGTTACCATTCTCTTCGGTATGCAATAGTGATCCATGTCGACGATGGCACATGTTGCACCGAGCTTTGCTATAACACTGATTTACGATATGGTTGTTGGCTAAAGAATTGAAGCATAACCGTAACGTCGCTACTTGACGTCGCCGCTCTTCCAAGTTTAAATCCTCGAATGATTTGCATTGGTGTTCAATGATCGTTCGCCTTGCAAAAGTTGCAACTAATCCGGTGTATGTACTGTTGTTTTTATTATTGGTGTGAACGTTTGAGTCTTGCTCAATTGTCAATTGGTGAGTCTTCACGATTGTGAATTTGGTGGTGGTAATTTTTTTTGCTTTACACGTCTCTAACAAATTCATTGAATGTTGGAATTTAATGTCCAACTGTATGATGTATCCATGCTTGCTTGTCTCTTGATTGATTTTCTATAGCAACAGAAATATTAACCATAAAACATTTGACATAGCCTCACCTCTCAATGCCGTGATACCTCGCATTACCTCATCTGATGTACTGTGTACCTTTCGTAATGCTGTGGCCAATTCGATCTTTACCATTGGTTGATCCATAAACGTTCTGATGAAGTCGTTCAAGACAGGTCTTTTTTTGTCGTAGCGATTGCATACTTTATCCCAGGCCGCTGCTTCACCACGCAAATATCCCTTTAGGTATTGGAATTTTTCCACATCATTCAGGCCTAATTTGCTATGCACGGCTGCTACATACATGTCTCGAAAACTAGAAAACTCATTGTTGTCTACGGAAAAAATTGGTACGTTTAATTTGGGGAGATGTACACCAATATATGCTTCGTCTGATGACTGATTCATTGTTTGATTCATTGAAGTGGTGAAACCCGATAATAGCATTGTAAGCATTGTAAAAAATTGCTGGCTTCCTGGTCTTGCTTTCGAACTACTAATCTTTCTTTTGACTTGGTTTTCACCTTCAAATATTTTTGCTCTTAATCTTCCATTTCGGAAGGTACTTTGAACTTCACTAATTGCTTTTCGCATGCCACATAATTCACATACGCCTTTTCTAACAGATCTAACATACGCCTTTTCTAATAGATCTCTAGTGGACAATTGAATACACAACCCAGCTACCCTCTATTGCTACAATTACCTTTCTATATCTTAACTTTTAATGATGTCGATTTACGATCACACATTCATTCCACAATTGGATTGGTAGATAATAGTCTTTATTGCTGAGTTGTTTACGGCTGCACTTCAATAGTTATCTCGATGTGGTCACTCCCACGTAGCATATATATTCTGGAGTTACCCCCAAACTCTACTATGATCGTTAAATTAGTTTGTGAATTCGATTTTTAATTTCACTTCCTGCAGTCACAATGGCAGACAAATTTACCTTTTATTCGTACACGTGGTTTCAAATGGATGACGATATTTTGATTTATTTCCCCGATAATTTGGTTGATTAATTGATGATAATATTCTTCTAAACCCGTACGCGCTTTGTTGATGTTGATAGCTAATGATGCTGATAAATCCGGCTCAAAGGACTAAAATGTATATACAATAGATTGATTAGGTTACAAATTAACAAAAAAAAAAAAAAAATATTTTGTGTGTGTGTGTGTGTACTGTTTGGTTGTACAAAAAAGACAGATAATTTATTTTTCATTCAATTTGCGGTAATTGACACAGAACCTTGTGAATTTGGTTTTGAACGAGCACCACCGGTGACTCCATTGATTCTTAGACTGCTCAATAAAATCATCGCATTCCATTTTTGAAACCAAGTGCTCTATCTATTGTGGTTTAGCTTATGGTAATCGTCTTGGAGTGAAGTTTCCTATATCAGTGGCTTGATAAAACACCAGCCAATTCTCCTAGTGCCTCTACAGCTGTAATTGACTGTTTCTTTGGAAGATGTTTACACATCGATCCAATAATCTGTAATTTGTAATATTTTTTACCAATTATTTTCAACGGAACTTCTACATTTAGCCAACTTTAAACCAGGTTCTTCAAATCGAGTGGCATCTGGTGGTCAGTCAGAGTGCCAAAGCCCAAGATGAATTCACCAATTATAATATGGCAACAATAATATGATGCTTGAAATGTATCCTTTGAAATTTGACAGAAATGTGGTTCTCTCTTTTTACTGCTGCAGCGCGTCTCCAGAAGTCGTTTTCAACTTGATTTTGGGAGACCATGTCAGAACAAACAACAGATTTTGATGCTGTAGTGTCTAGTGTAAATGTACAATGTGCCTGATCCAATATGCCATTTACAATTAGGCTGTTACAATTTTCCCAAGCTCTGCTAATAATACTGTGATCTTGGAGCCTTTTCTTGATTTCACCAACTTTCACCCCGTAAAGCTGCTGGATCTTAGTTTTCATGTTTTTTAAAAAGGAGAACGATCAATATACCCCCTCGGCCTCTCATTATGCGTCTTGATGTTGCATTCTCTCAGTGATATTTCGTTGGTTTGCAGGCTGCGTTATTGATCGCATGGGCTCCTTACAATCCCTCATGAAGTGTTCAAGTTGTTGGCATCTAAAGCATAGTGAGCGAGAACTTTATCGGCGTGTTACATTGTTCGGGAAACCTTGAGTAGTTTTTAGCCTTTTCTCTTTGAGAGCATCGATTTGGGATATAAACTTGCTCTGGTAGGTTCATAGTCCAGTGGAGGTAAACCCAAATCATCCCTCAACTGCTGAGATGTATAAGATGGGATCCCACAATTCTTGTAATCAATGTCCTGTTATGACATGGTTAATAAATTAAATAGATCTATATGAATTAGGCATAAAAAATGGCTTTTAATTTACAACAGAAAGTGGTATAACAAGATGATTATTTATTAAGCAACTTTCCAACTTTAAAATAAACAGTTAACATAGAGTCATGCCTTTGTTGTAACATGTGTGGAAACAAGCATCATTTCTGGAAAGCAAATAAAAAATATTAATATATCTAAGCAACCTGAAGATACAATAAAAATATAAAGGAGCAATTATGTAGCTCTGGACCAATAAGTTCCGCTGCATTTCTAGGTCCTCGATAACAGGCTTTTATTATTTCTAGAAATGCGTTGTAATTCCGTGTACAATTTGAGCAATCTCGACAAAGAAATGAAACCTCTTATAGTTTCTTATCAGCAAATAACAAGTAATCCTAGATATACATGAAAGTTTACGAATATTTTGTGAAAAACCAAATAATGATAGGGGTATAATATTAAATTAGAAGAGTTACAGAAACCTCAATTTAATTTAAATTTTTAATTATTTGTTGCCTCATTTTCCTACTTATATTAATTATCATATATCTAAAGAATTTTTATTTCGAAACAACCACACCACAAATGAAACTATAATTGTTAGTAATCTGAAGTAAAGTTTATCATCTGGGTATGATCAAATTTTACCAAATATTTAAGATTTCGCAAAATCGAATTTTATACCGACTTTAACTTCACTCAAAAATAATTCTTTAAAAATGGCCCCTTTAGTTAGGAGCACTCTTTCATGCCTCGTAAAAAACTTAAACGGATTTGTAATTCTTAGAATTCCACAACAATCTCCTTGGTTTGTTGTAGGAGGTTACTAAACTAAGAATTGATCGCTGGGATGACTACCCACACTTCACATGAGTTGAACTCTGACGAAAGATGAAAGGAGTATAAAATATACGGAATATGGAAGATGGTTAATGATATTCGAGAATATTACCATGCGCTTCATATTACCAAACGCGACGATGACGACACTTACCAAGTTTTATTCAACACAAAATCAGGAATTTATTGTAAATTCCTGATCTCGTTTATGAAATAAAAGGACATCAATTTCGCCGGCTCGGTTGTGCTGCTCGCTGCCACTATTTGGTATAAGGTTGCAGTAGATACACGCAGCATCGACGCAGTGCACATTTATGTCATGTTAAATCTACTGTGTGTGTTGACTGTTTACTGAAAATTGATCCGACATGCACAGTAGCACACAGAAAGTAATATATCTTTCTTCATAATGTCAATAAATTTCCACTTCACTTAAAAATTAATTACTGAATAATCGTGCGACAAAGCAATTCCAAATCGTTTTTACCAAAAAAAAAAAATTAGAAAACGAAAATAATTTTACCTCACACTGAGTTATGACGATGTTCGCGGAATTTATAAAATTTTAATCACTTTATGATCACGTTTCTGATCGTACGACACATGTTAAATGTTTTAAATTTATATTTTGTGTAATTTAATATAGTTTTTGTGTTATAGTCTATATCGTTAATACAAAGTGTTTGGTTTGTTTACTTATAAGTTATTACAACAGATGAATACTGTATGGACCAAATATATCAGTTAACGTGATTCATTTTCATTTTATGCTTGATTACTTATGTAACAAATAATAATGATGACCATGTAATATTGTGTTGGTTAAAAAAAAAATTTCCTTTTTATTAGAAATAACACATGAGTTCTTTACCCGAAAGCTAAAAGTTATTTAAACAGTGAAGTGCCAATTTTAAGATGAACTAATTATTGAATTTCTATAAAATCAAAAAATTAAACGGAAAAAATAAAACAAATCTATGACTATAAACAACCAAAACATAAATACGACATCACCTTCAAGGAGCGAGCATCCAATGGCAGAAAACCATAGAGAGCTCACCCAAGCACAAAGACATTTATGAGGGGCCGTTCTAACTATATGTTGAATCACTCAATATAAACATAAAATCGAAACAAACCTTTATAATATGTAAAGCAGTAAACGTTGCATATATGTTTTTATTTGAACATCCTGCCGGTCATGAATCATCTGGTTTATTTTCAGGTAACTTGCACACTTTGGATATTGGCCGTTGTAGGGTATGATGCCGTGCGTAATCTTTAGTTTAAGCAGAAGTACTTTTCCATAATTTTCCGATTATTTGTTCGTAACCCGTTCTGTCATTTACTTACCAGATGGTAAATTAGGAGTTTGAAACCTTACGAGATTCTAATGTTGCCAACAATGCCAAAAACTTAAGTGATTAAACTTAAAGTGACAAAAACTTAAGTGACTAACTATATCCTATCGATCGGTAAGTGACAATCGGTGCAAGATAAAATTCAAACGCGTTAGTGTCAATTCTGTTCACCAAGAGATTTATGAATTTTAACCAGGCAAACTAGAAGCAAATCCTAGAGGCAATTGTGAAAGTATACGGGGGTTTTCTGAGGCAGCTAGGCTACGTATGGTTTTGGACTACAACTGGAGCGTAACACAGAATCTTTGAACCTTCTTCTGGAAGTGCATTTTCCGGGCTGTTCCGAGTCTCCACTTATTCTGCCAAAGGCAAGTACGACTTGTGCGCTCACTGGGAAGTTTATCAGCAGGTTGTACATCCTGCCGTCAGCAAACAGTTTTAAGCCGTTTAAGGCAGCAGGTCCCGAATAGCATTATTCCAGCCGATATTCAATAGACCTCTGAAATTATGTCACATTCCAACAAAATGGACTGAATTAAAGGTTATTTTCAGTCCTAAGGTGAGAAAGTGAAACGAAAGTGGGATCTTACTGCGATCCGAAAGATATTAGGCTAATTAGCTTATCTTTTTCTTTATTGAAAATTCTGGCGAGACTAATTGAAACTTATATTACAGGCTCGATTGAACCGGTTAAGTTGTCTGCATCTCAGCATGCATACTGTAAAGGGGAATCAGTGCAATCAGCACTACACTCCCTCATATGACCTATCGAGAAATCGCTCGACCATAAGGAATTCTCCCTGGTGAGTTTTTGTGAAAAAGAACATGCCTTTGAAAATGTCAAATCTGAGGGGATCCATCATCTTACCTCGAGGCTAAATTTATAACTGATATTCCCTCCAGAGAATATCAGTTATAAATTTAGCCTTGAGGTAAGATAAGGCGAGTGAAGCAGTTATGAAGCCCGATGCGATTAATTTTTTCACGGATGGCTCAAGGATGGATGGTAAAGCTGGCTGTGGGGTTTTCTGCGAGGAATTAAATTTAAAACTCTCTTTTTGCCTACCTGATCACTGTTGTATTTTTCAGACAGAGCTCATTGCAATTAAAGAAGCCATAGATTGGATGAAGTATAATGTAATATCTGTAAGGAATATTGGCACTTTACGGACAGTCAAGCTGCAATTAAGGTCTTACAATCAGGCTATTTCACGTTTCAAGTAGCCCAGAACTGTCTCTCATCTCTTAACGAGAAGGCTGAACAGTTCAACATCTATCTTACGTAGGTGCCAGGATATTTCAACATAACGGGGACTCCTGTCGCATATTACCAAGTAAGGCTGATCACTTTCTACGTGTAAGCTACTTCTTAAGGAAGAAGCATATAAAATCATAACTGAAAGGTGGTCAAAGTATAAGCAGAGTGAGTGTTAGGGATATTTATCGCTCCGTCAGGAGCAAGAATTGGTTTCAGTAGCGAGAGGTGGTAAGAAAATTCGTTGTGGTAGGGCTACAGACCTTTTTGTGTCTATGCTACGTCCTTATTTGATGGAAACCTAAACCTAACCTAACCAGGCAAACTGCTTACATCTATAATCCTCCCATATAAGGAGCACCAGGTGGGTTAAATTGCAACTGAATTTGGTCATTCAATACTTTGTTTGTGGTTGTTTGTGATTGATAGATGGTAGGTTTTAAAGAACTGTTGCTGGTCTTACAGTAAGTTTGCCGTATCATCGAAGTTGGTTTTATTGTCACAAAATATTATGTGGCAAAATCCACTTCTGCCAACGAATCGTTTTAATGTTCCAAGAACGGATTTGGTTGTTAGTTTTCCAAACTTTTCCAAACTGTAATAATTCTGATTGGCTAGCAAAACCTATGCCAACAGAAGCAAATAGAGCAGTCATGGTAACCCATTCCAACGGCAAGCTGCCCATATTTTTGCCTCTCTATATGCAGGCATTTTTGGATGTATCCAATACAACGCCGAATCGTTAGGCGTATCAAACTTCATGCTCCTAAGATACAAAAACTTTTTCTGAATCATAGCCTTGATGGAGTGCAGGTTCATAGAATTTGATAATCGATTTGTTGGCCTTTTGTTCATGTTGAAGAAACTATAGGATTGGATGCTTCGTGTTATATGGTCAATTCACTCGCAAAATCATGTCTTTATCTAAAACTAGTACGTATTAGGAAATATGGCTTTTTTTGAAAACAGTATCACTCAGTCTCCACAAGGGACGATTTTTTAACTCTTTTAGAGATATCCCACGACTCGTGCAATCTGTTTGATGGAATTGTAAAGGAAATTTTGCCCCAAAAACGTATTTGAACCGAACTTGTTGATTTAACAATTCTATTTGTGACAAACGTCGCCCACCTTCTAGGTTGGCTATAGACTACTAGTCCAGAACTAGGAATCATTTTATAATGTTACACTTGTAAGTTTAAGAAGAAGTTCAGCAGCCAGCAGGTCTAGTCTTGACAGGCTCACCGATATTAGTTATACATCCTTTGTTTTAAAGCTTATTTTGCGACTTATTTTTGATATTTGATCTGATTAGCAGCAGCGACAGCCAGCAAAATCTAGCTTCAGAAAGGAATCGACCATTTTATATGCACTATTTTGACTGGAAGATGTGTCGCAAAGCAAAACATACCTCGTTTCCACTACTAACTCCTTGACTGTATTGGCGTCTTTGAGAACATCATCCACATAAATTTTTTCTCGTTTTACTTTAGCAGCCTGTGGATAAACTGGTGAATAACAGGAGGCTAACTCATTTAACGTATTTTTAGCCACAAATAGAACCAGTGTTCTGTAGGTAACTGTAGTATTTTGATACGTGAACAAATTGTCTTCATCGTCAAAAAGTTAATTGGTGTGGTTGGTCGAGGTCGTGTACCAATACCTAATGCTAAATTTTCTAAATCTCTGCTGAGAAGACGTATTTATAAAGACAACAATGCATAATAATAGCCAAAAGAGTGGATTATTTGGTTGGACCTATCATCAGTATGATGTTGAACGACGAGTTTTGATCAACTTTAGACGATACGTTGGATATGACCCTAATTTTGGTGGTAGTATGTTGCTCCTTTACTACCTCGTGATTTTTCATAAAATATGCGTTGCTCTTTAAAAGATCATCAGCCCTTTCCATGAAGTCAAGTTGAGTGTATTCGGCCACAAAATTTTTATACAGCCGATTAAGTTTTGAATTGCGGTTAAAACTTCTTCGTTATTTTATTGAGAAAAGGCTTTATGATAATTGCTCGGAAGTTTTTGTTGAATTGGATTTGAATCGGGGCCAAGCTTCTTCTTCTTTTGAAGTGAGTCCTTTTTCCTTATAGAGTCCTCAAAATTCTCTAATTCCAAGAACTGGCGCAACGAGTTGTGTAAATCGATGAGAGTTCAGAGTATTTGAATCTCTATTGGAGTTTATCAATTGCACTCTTTTCAACTTTCCATTTAAACCTTTTATTTAAAGTAATCAAAATGTGATTGGAAGATCTGATTCCACCTTGTTCAAAAATATCAGAAAATACTTCAGGTCTTAACAATATGTTGAAGCTTTTCTTTTGATAGCATCTTGGATCTGAAAGTTGTATGGTGAATAACTACGTTATCACCACAACTTATTAACTAAAGATCGTTATCTGCTATTTTTAGAACAACCTGTGCACTTACTCTCATTTCACTAGCTTTTTCTTTTATTACAAGTTTCATTATAAGTGTGACGATGCCTCGGGAAGATTCAACTAATTTATTGCCAATAATCCTTCTGATATTAATTTGACCGTTGGCCGAATAACGCTGGAAGCCGGAATCGAATATTCTTGCTCGATTTTATGATTATTGACTCCCCGAACCATATCGGTTGGGAGAACTGCAATAACATTTGATGACGATTATAATAATGAAATGTGTACGATGACAAACTGCACATCTTGACTTTGAAAAGCATAACACGATGCCTGGTTAAGACAATATAAATATCGATTTTGGAAACGAACGTATTCGTGAAGTTCCCTAATTTACAGGGTGTTGTATTTTGTATTGGTGCACTTCTTTCATATAATGTACAAAGAGAAAAAGGACTTAGTTTGCAAAACTGTTGATCTGTTTCGTACATGAACTGCATCATACGCTTCTCCAGTTAAACCTCGTACGTGCTGACCTCATATTTGAATCAGATGCCTTTGATATTTTTGGAATGTTGAGTAATTTTTGAATGAATGCATTAATTATGGCCTTTTGCGATCACATCGAAGGTTCAAACGCTTTACAGCTATTGCATAATTTTCATCAGTGATTGGAAGATGATAAACTAGCGTTGGGGCTTCTTCTGACAAATAGCACTGAGCAGTTTAAACTTTTGTGATTGCGTAAAGGATTTGACTAAAAGATTTGACAATATGAACAGCACCGTTAATAGGTCTTTTAAAATCTGGTACTCAGTGTAATCACTCCGAAATGTTAGAATGCCGACTTTGGCGTACTTGCCGGTGTCGACAAGTTGTTGGGTAGTATTGTTGAAAGTGTCTTAATGGTTGCCTACGAGTAGGTTATAACCTAGTAATGCTTGACGTTTTTTTAATGCTGTAATGAGCTTTGGGACCTCTTCCAGATACTTCAAATTCACCATGCTATGGATCCTCAGTCTCGGTTTCAAGTATCACTGCATCAATTTTGAGGAACTGTTCAAACAATTCCTTTGCATATGAAATTCAAATTTTGATATCGGCGACCACTACCTTTGCTCCGTCGGTCAAGTTGCTATTAATTTAACAATTTTCGTAAGACACGCTTACATGCAGATCTTTGTTTTCTTAAACTCTCCATCTTTTCTTTGTCAAAGCCCTCCATCAACACGTGGTTCTGGAAACATCACTACGTCAAAGTCAATGGATGTAGTTCCGTATCAGGCTCGAAGGTCCAATGTGGGTGTAAACTGTATAATTTTCTTCTTATTTTCAGAAACAGAACTCAGCACTCAACTTACGTGAATTGGTTCAATGGTGAACATATCTGACGATCACGTTAATATTTTGAAGAATTGTTTTAGGCTAGAATTGTTCACCTATTACGGTTATTGACAAGTGATGTAATGCTACTTCTAAGAAATTGAGTATTTCACTTAGTTAACTTTGTTTAAGACTTTGTTTTTGAGTGTTACAAGGGACATCTATATTATGCCATTCAATATTTATTCTTTGAAGACCTGTGACTTTAATTTTAGTCATATTGCAAGATCTCATGTATAATTTTATTCTTTTCGATCACTATTAATGCCCCGATTTTTAGTATTTCATCATTAGCAAAGAATACGAAAGATACGAGTAAATGTTAGTTGGTTGGATAGTGGTCAGTTCCGAAATTGTGAATAAGGTAGAAGTCTATCAGAGTGGAAATATAATCATTTATAGTTCTTAGAGAGCAGAGCAACATTTCTGTTTCGCTATTGTAATACTCAGATTGTATTCTATTACTGTATAAAGCTATTTCGATCTGAGAGATCTACTTTTAGAGTATCCTGTAGTAGGACGATGACCACTGTGGCACTTTTGGTCTCAAAATTTTATATAAACAGTTGCTTGTAGTAAGGTAAAATATGTTAGATACGAACTATTTTTTAATTTAATGTCCTGAAACCATAGTATAAAAGTTCACAGGATTATTTACCCCCATGGGAGGCATTTTAAATGTGCACTCTTTTGCAAGTTTCAGAACCGTTTAATTTTAAACAGTTTATGGATTTTCTGAACTAATATTAGCATTTTATACTGTCAATGTTAATTAAACATTCTAGTTACTTTTTCGTAAAATTTACATTTCGACGGAAAATGGACTCTTAATCAGGATTGTTTCACAAAAGTAGCAGTTTATGTATGCATCTTACTGATATTCCAAAAGAACTTGCAGGTTCTATATACATATTCTCTAAACATAATAATTTTGTTTAATATTAATTACTGTCAAACAACTTTATTAAAGTGTACATTAAAAAATCAACAGCCGCGCCGAGACATAAATTATAAATTACTAATACTCAAAATAATTTCCGCACACTTCCAACATAAAATCCAAGCGCAGCATCTCATTAAACGAGTTTTAAGTTTCCGCCTTACAAAATGTATAAAACAAATTATAACTTTTTAAAATTAAAAAAAAAAATTAAAATAACCTATAAATTAAAAATCTACTTAAGATTTCTAATTTAATTTAGTTTTTAACGATTATATATGTGCACGTGACTTAAAAATAATATTTTTAAACTTTTTTTTTTAAATAGACACAACAAACAGTTTTAAAAGATACTCAACTCAAAGTCGATAGACCCTCTCTTTAACTGTAATTTCTTCAATATAAATTAAATTATGTTTTCATAAATAAATCCATCAGCATCCCTAAATCTATATATACGGCAAACTATTCAGTGATCGACTATTTTCTATATTCAACCCCAAAAATTTCCTTCATAAAATTAGTATGAATTTTATGACGAACAACTGTCTTAAAATTTATATACATTTTCGGATTTTCTTACTATACAGACAAGAAGATCATGATTGATAGGCAGCTAGACAGACAGACACAAATGTAATAAAAAATTGTTCATAATTTCATTGAATTTTAAGTTCTTTTGTGTCTAAAGTATCACGTAAATCTTTAAATTTGGTTAACTACTTCAAAAAATTAAGCGATCTGACTACATAGTCTAATATTTGGAAATGGAGGAATGAAACAAGGAAAATATCACCTTGAATTGGCTTTTATATCTAATTATCGACAGCAAAATATAAATTTACCTTATTAAAATTTTCTCGGGAAATTCCACCTGTTCTATGTTATCGTACCAACAACACAAGTCTTAACAACGACAAGTTAACATCAAAAGGAAAAATTGTCAACAAAAATACGAAAAGATTTTATCTGTACACTTTGTGTATATACACAATTTACATACACAGAATAGTTTTTGATGTATCATTTCTTCTTGGAATTTTATTTTTATTTTTCCATTTTCTCATATTTATTCAAATCTATTTTAATTCATGTCTAACCGATCTACTGGAATTACTCAACGATTTTATCGTTCGGGAGTTGTGTGTTAATTTTAAATGTTGATTTATTGTGTTGAATGAAAGATGACATAAAAGAGTTTGATACAGGTGAAAATTGGTTAATTTCAGTTAATGAATGTCGTTTAAAGTTTTTTTTTTGTTATTTTCACTTTATCTTTTGTAAGTTCAATGTCATGTCAAATATGATTATTTAACTATTCTACTGGTTGGTATTTAATATGAACCTATGGTTCTGACCATTTACAACTCGTAACAAGTAATTCAATAGGGGTGTTTTTAGAAACTCCGTAAGGGCTGTTTATATCCTTTGCGTCCTAGTATTATGAAGATGTAAAAAAAACCTTACTTGTTTCTTTTAGGGCTTTTTTAATATTTTGTACACAACTAAAAAACTTAGTAACCTTTTACTCCAAGGAACTTTAATCTTCTCAGAAATGTTGACATTATATGATTGGCTCACTAATCTAACCATTGTTTAACAAATTTTTGGTTTCTTAATAAAAATAAATTATTTAGCACGACAATTAAACAAAATAACCGTTAAATTGACAAAATAATAACAGCTTTTACATGCCGTTACTGGCCCGTACCAGTTCATCAGTCTCTTTCGGATTTGATCCCGAGATTGTTTTTCGTATTGTTCTATAGACAATTTGAAGAAGAAAAGTCGTTATCTACCCCAAGGAGTCATCGTTGCCAACAGTGACCTCAGCGCCTGTCAAATGGTGGCTCTTTTCTTAGAGCCCACTGCACTATCCACTTCAGACTAGCTCGCAGAACGTGACTGAGCTATCGTACTCGCTGTCCTTTTATTTCAAGAACGAGATTATGGGTCATTTAAATCCTAATCTCGTGGTCAAAACGAGATAAACATTCGATTCTTGTTGCGCAATATATAAGGCTTACTAGAACCATTAATAACCCAGTTTCCACTCATCAAATAAAATATCTTCAGTATTTTAAATAGATATAAATATCGCAATGGTAGAATTTTCATTTCTTCAAATAGTGACGGTGTAATTCTCGGCAAAAATTTCATAACTTGGATAATACATTTTTGAATTGATATCAAAGATTTTAAATTAGGGATATAAATGCCGCCTCAACATGATAACTTATACTGAAGATGGGAGTCCACTAAAGCAAAATACAGAGATCTCAAAAATTCTGAACTACAAATCTTCCGTAAAAAGTACATTATCCTTAACATATTAAAAAGTTTATTCTTTAAATAAGATACTTGATTCTTAAAATTCAGTTGATACAAACTGTATCATTACACGATAGAGAGTGACATTTCATCGGTGTTGCATCGTGAGTTGCAGAACCCACATTATAATACATCAATTTCGATTTTTTAACTAGACTTATATCATGTTATATGCAATTTTTAAGCGTACTAGTATTTTGGCTAGCATAGAGGAATACCATATCATCGGCAAATGCAATAATATTGCCATACAATTTTAGACTAAAAATTAAATTACAATGAATTAAAACAAGAGTGGCCCCAGTACAGAGCCTTGTGGAACACACACATTAACAAATTTCACATCACAGTAAGAATTATCTACGCAAACCATTTGCACTTTGGGACCGAGTTTACTTAACAATAGCTTGTGATTGACCGTATCAAAAGCCTTTGAAATGTTGATGAAAAGAGACGCCATCTGCAAACCATTATTTAACGATTGCTGCAGAGGTGACAAAAAAGAAATAAGCGCCTTTTCTGTGGATGAATTTCTAATAAAACCATACTGTCTCTCATTAAGAAATTTAATCTTATTTATGTAATTCAACAATCTGACCTTAATAAACTTTTCCAATACTTTCAAAAACGAGCTAAAAAGAGTATTTGGACGATAGTTGCTGATGTCGTTTCGTGATCCTAAAACTAGATCGCTTTAGAGTAAAATTAGTTACTACATCACCACCTGACGAATTTGTATTTTTTAACGCATACACAAGTGACAATTTCACTATCCCAAGTAAGGAAAAGGTAAAAATTTGAATTAATGTTATTATAATAAGCAAACCCATCTCTAATATTGTCACTAATCAAAGCATTCTCTTTGTTAGCAAAAAGAATATTGTATGGAGCTCGCACAAAATACTCGTTAAAAATTTAGGCGACTGCACCAGAATCCAAATCCGCATGGGAATTTCCTATATCAATAGGCGGTATATTATTGTTATTTATGACATTCCCCAATAAACCATTGAAAACCTTCCATTTTGGTTTATAGTCTATAGCTGCACAAAATTTATTTCTCTAGTACAACTCTTTTACCTTAGGAGTTTGAAATTAAATTCTGGAAGTTACTTTAATAAGTTTATTTTTCAAAAATAAATTTTTTTTTATTCTTTGAGAACTTTTTAGCAATACTGGTTCGATCAAATTTAGCAAGTTGTTCGTCATTAAGCTAGTCGATTTGACTTGATTTATACACAAAACGAAGATATTGAGAAAATTTTTGAAGGTCATTTTAGGATCACCCGCAGAAAAAACAGAGTTCCAATCACATGTGTTTAATTTAACATTTAAATCATCATAATTAATTTTGGTTTGATAAATAGGTTTATAAACAACCCGTATTTTAATGCGGCATGCACATTTATTGATATGCATATTGTATTATGGTCAGTTACAAAGAGATTCAAATTCTTTTTTTCAATCACATAGCTGGAATTAATTGAGTCAAAAAAGACTTAATCAAGAAAGACATCATTTAAAAGCGATTTCAAACCAAAAGAAGCACTAATCGCTAGATAATTATCTCTTTGCTGAGAATTTTTTAAAAGATCAATGTTTAAATCGCCTAGAAAGTCGATGGCTAGAAAGTCGTTTAGTTCGCTTAAAAAGATGCTGACAGAAACAAAATAAAATCTAGAAATTAAAATAAAATTAAATTTTATATTTGTACCAAATTGAACTGATAATTTGAGAGCATCTGCGGATGAAAATTTTGAAACTTTATAATGTTGAAAATTTATAGCTCAAAGATGACCGAATGAATAATGCCACCCCACCAGACCTATAATGGTCATTACAATTAGCATAAAAATAAAAATCATTTATTTTGTATTTGTCAATCTCAGTACTCTTTATCCAGGTTCCTATTAAGAAGATAATATCAAAATCAGTCTTTAGTACATTTATATTTGCCAACAGTAAGTTACAATTTTTTCACAAACTACGAATATTCTG
This sequence comes from Tipula confusa, assembly GCA_963556175.1. Classification (NCBI taxonomy): domain Eukaryota; kingdom Metazoa; phylum Arthropoda; class Insecta; order Diptera; family Tipulidae; genus Tipula; species Tipula confusa. Next base: position 54,028,094 of record OY744476.1, on the reverse strand, counting down.
TAATATAAAATTATAGTTTGAAGAACTATAACATGACAAAAAACGTGATGATGTAGAAAGGTCACTTTGGGATAACTTTTGCTCCACTGATAATTTGGATGTGATGATAGCTGGTGTGATGATATACAAGGGGATTGAAAATTGTGAGAACCCCACGGACCGTGAATCAGATTTTTCTGTGCATATATTATCCGTTTGAATTTGCTTCATAAAAAATAGCGACTCCAGTTGAGTATCGTTTTTTTTTAACATAGGTTTGTTAAATATAGATAGTAATTTTATTGTTTGTCTTAAACGAACTTGTGTAATGGTTATCGGGTTATCGAACCACCTAACGTTACCAGTTCCTTCCTATAGCTTTATATATTAATGATTGCGGAACGTTTGCAGGCCAAGTAGTGTTGGGTACGGTTCTTGTCATTAGCTTTAGGAAGCTTGTAGTGCTGGAATATACCATATTGACATGCAACAACTAACACTAAGGTTACTGACAAGTTAAATTGAATAAATTACTTAGGGATGATTTTTTTTTTGTCACGGCCATATTTTTGTTTTTGCGTTTTAGCGTAATCGAGGTGTTGGAACACGTGCTTACTACCCACCCTTAAAGCAATATCATGCAGAAATTTATATTCCATTTCGTAAGATATACTAGCCAATGCTACCTGATCATGTTTGTTTTACCTAGGCGAAATCCATCAGGCCAAATTAATGATGTAAACATGGGTATTTAATGGTACAGACATCAAATATATATATATATATATATATATATATATATATATATATATATATATATATATATATATATATATATATATATATATATATCGGCCGTACACCACCACTTAATATGCTTTATCTCTTTTTCCAATTGGATCCACGGTCCTAAATATTTTATAAATTAACTTAAGTTATTATTCTCAACAAGAAAAAAAAGTATACCGAAATAAATTGATTACATAAAACAATGGTGCTTAAAGTAAAACATTTATTAATACAGGTCTTCGCTTTACTTAGCTTACTTATAATATACTGTTCCGAATAACTAATATCACAGAAACTTAACTGATTTTTTCCGTGTCCCTAAACTGCGGATTTCATAAACTGGATCAGGAGTTTTACCATAGCGTTATTTTGACCAATGTGACCAACTATCGACTGTTTAACACGCTCTACTTTGTAGCAACCAACAAAGTTGTTGTTTGCAACCATCAAAGACAAATCGTCCCAACTATTCGAAATTAATTTTTTTTTATATTTACTTTATACTTTTTATTTTTTATTTATTATGTTTAGTTATGTTTCTCGTCTAACCGCCCCCAATGAAAAGAAATGATTTTTTTGTTTGGTCAAATTCATTTTTATTGTAAGCAAAATAGATCGTTTGATGACTGTCCCCATCTATATACAAATAGAATAATTATATTGATAAATATATCGATAGTTTATACTGTGAATGTTAAACAGGATGGATTACCCAATGAAACATTATTGACAATGTGACAATGGTGCAGTCTATTATTTCAATAGCAGAAAAAATTAGTTGGTCATATTTTTCTACCCTTTAGATCCCCACGAGTATCGAGCTACATTTTATCAACAAGAAGACATCTCTTTTTTCTTTCTGTCGTTCTAAAGATGAAATGCAAATGATGTATTTTGAGCATTGCCTAGAAGAAATATCTGATCTCTGTGCTCCTTACTAATTTTTTCATCTATATATTACATGTAGTTTTTAGTCAGCGCTGCGACATTCAAAATAATAAAAAAAAAGCTTAGGGCCTTCGGTTGATTTGAAAATTTGTATGTTTATTCGGCGCATAGTATTTTATCCATATAATGCCGACTGCGTGTTTCGTAGATTTATAGTAGTGGATGATATTTATGATATACCGTTTGTTGTACCCAGCTCATTAATTTTTTCGCTGCTTCGTTTATTTCGTTTACTTTATTACAGATGTTTGCCGGACGCCCATCTCTTTTCCTGCAATGGCACTAAATCTATTAACAATACAAAAAATTCTTATTGCGTCGCTAAATAAAAATGTCTCATCTATTAATTATTTCGCAAAGTAAGTAGCCAAATTATAATTTCTGGTAGCTAAGAATGTACTTCCCTAGCGGTTTGTGCCACCATTGAAGTAATGCTATTACTTCTGATCGTATAATATCTCTTGATACGTAGTTGGCTGGATTACCTGCGGACTTTACTTGCTGCACTGATTTCTTGGTAGTAATTATTATATATCAGATACTCAGTTTGATACAAAGGTTTTCCCTTTCGTTGTATGGTTTGATGCCAAAACAATAGAGTTGGTCCAATCATAAATTGTATCATTTTCAAATAACGCTTTCTTTACGTCTGATAACAATTTTACAGGAACCGCATAGTTCCAATCTAGGCAACGATATTTTACTGATGATTGCAATTTTCGGCTTTAAGGTGATAAATTAGTTTTCATCTTCCCGGACTCATGCTTGAAACGGCCGTACACCACCACTTAATACGCTTTATCTCTTTTTTCAATTGATTTCATAATATGGCGATACCATCGGGTAGGTCAGCAGTATTCCAGTCCAAGTTTTATAACCGTAATTTTTGGAAAGTAAATATTGCTATGATGAAAATGAAGGATTAGTGACCGCAATTTCTCCTGACGGTAATTTTACTTTATTTGATAATTTATCCTAATTGCAATTTGATTGAAGGCCTTACTTTTCTACTGTTAAACTGGCTTCTTCTATCAAAATCAAACAGTATTTTTGATTAAAATGTTGGTCTTATAATCCAGGAGAATTGGACCTTCACTTCCTTAAACCAAATCCACTTCGTTTGAGAATGTTAGTTTATCCTTTAGATATAGTAATAATTTTTATATATTTTTTTGCTAGTTTTCTTGGATTTTCTGGACATTGAATTTACATTTACTATAAGCCTTAGTTCTCTTTGGCTTTTGATTCTTGTCGAGACATTTTCTCTTTAAGTTGGCGTAATGATCAAAATTTTACTGAAATTTTCTTGATGAAGTATTAAGGGTGTCTTGGGTATCTTGCCCCTTTTAAAGATTTTTCCAGTGTTGGTCGAGAATTTTTAACAGCCAGCTTCGCGATATATTGGGTTTTATTGCCACGCCACCGATTTGCCTTGAGAACCAAAGATTTAATAACGGAAATTTCTTTCACTTCCCCAAATATTCTTAATGTGAGAACAACATCTGGATCAAAGTGATAATTTTAACTCGTCAAATTTGAATGGGGCATATCATCAGCTGTAATGGTAACTTAAACTAATTAAAACGGTTTAAAAAGTGGTCGGGCTTCAACAATATTAACCATTATTTCTGGTTTATTGAAATCTGGATCTGCTAAATCTTTAATTTTTGATAATTTTATTGCATTTATTTCGCTAGGTGATATGCAATTGGTTTGCTCATTTACAATTAATACGTCTATCATTTTTTTTATCATTTCAGAATTAGGAGGTAATGACACAGCTTGCGAATAGATAATTTCCCTCTAGTAACCTCAGTGCGAGATATCATTTAAGAGAGAATGCATGGTAAAGCAAATTAGCGCTCACATAATTCTGAAATGAACGATACCTTAGCATTAGAATCTAACCACACCTGACATTATTGGTACTAATTTGCTAAAAAATGTTGTGCTGTACTGAAATATTGTGAAATGTACCTGCGTGGTTTAATGAATCAAGATTTTATTCGCTGACCCTAGATTTGAGGTTTGCAACTTCAGTGTGGGGGTTTATGGCCTTTCAAATATTTTGAATTAACATTTAAATGTAACGTTTAGTGATATTAAATTATATTAAAATTAAAAAATCATGTCCACATTAAAAACAGTTTTCTAATTGGGTTTTGAAATGCATCAATTTCTGGCTTATGTTTAGAAGTTGGTGATTAGTACTATTCGTTTAGCTGGGGCAAGTTTGCTTGATAATATTATAAAGATCAACCACGGATCGCAAGATTCGGCCCTATTCTCTAAATCTTTGATTCCTCTTTGAACCTCATCTGATATATCTTGCATGTGATGAACAGATTTAACTGTCACCTGGTAATATATGGTTGCTCCATTTACTTCTTAAGAAGAATTATTATCACGTGAATGTTGCTAATTTCCTAAGTCTTGTCGTAATTTACTTCGGTAATGGCCAGATGACGCTTCTCCTTTAGCAGACTCTTCCGATACTGCAATTTTTTTACTTTAGAAAATCAAGTTTCTAAAGTACAATTCACCCATTGGCAAGTTAATATTTCGTAACAAATAAGATGATGACTTCAGCATTTTTAATTAGTATTCTAAGCCTGTTAATAACAAAATCTTTTAGATGGTTATCCTTCCAAGATCATATTATATATTTTAGCTTTGTAGATTTACAGTACATTGTGTTTTTCCAAAATATTATATCTTCCATTTCTTGATAACTAATCCAACATTCACTTATACAAAACTAAATTTGTGTACAGTCATTTTCCCAAAAATAAAACGATAATGTAATTTTCCATTTTCCTTATGGATCAGATAATTTAGCTGACCTATATATATATATATTTTGTAAATAGTACCATTAGGGATTAATGAGACCATAGCAGTATAATATATCCAACTTTTTTTTTGTTATCCAAACCTCATGAACAAGAATTAAATTTAATCTTTAAAACTTTTTACGAAATTAGACTTTAAGGTAAATTTCACCGTATATAGCAACGATTTAAAAGTGTCTTAAAGTTAAATAAATTAAAAAAAATCCCAGGTAATCTAGCAACCATATCTTTCTATTATACTTTTGGATGTCCTAATCCATAAGACCACGAACGAATTGATAGCCATCTAAGGGACACTATATTTTTTAAGACGTTATACTATATCGTCCCCAAATACCAAAACTAACGAACATAACCGTTTTATGATACTGGCAAAAAAATCTACGTTATACGACGGAGCACCGCAGAAAAAAAAATTTTATTAAAAAAGTTTTTTTCTAAAATTCTCCAAAATTTTATTTTCTTAAGGAAAAATGAAAATTATTTTTCCTGTTTTTCAGATTTTTCGTTTTTTTTTTTATTTTGTCGAACTTCAAACAAGAAAAAAAATGAAAAAATTGCATAGAACTTCTACACATAGTTAGATAGAATATTGTTATCCGTAATAGGAATTGTTGGTTTTCTCAAGTGGATTCAATTATATTTCTTTTTTTTTATTCGGTTTTTTGGTCCATACTTTTGCAAGAAGCAACAACAAATCGAAGGAATGAAAAACTTTTGAATTAACATAAAGAGAAGCATACAAACGGAAAAATATCTATGTACCAAATAAAATTCTTGTATATACTCGAACATAAAGTAGGAAAAGTTAAATTTTCTAGAAGCCAGATTTTTTAGTCAATTTTTTTATTCTACTTTGATATCGACTTTTAACCACCGACATTATTTAACAAAACATAGCAGATGGCTTTGTTATTGTTTTCCAAAAGTTTAAAATCAAATCCAATATATAACTATGCCAACAAATATTTAAAGTACTGAGGAAGGTAAATTGTATTTAAGATAGATTTGTTGTTGTAATTGTTGTTGAACTCCTATGGTGGTATAGTCTTATAATTTTTTTTTTTGGAAGCAAGGTAACAAACAATGTTACATAATTTATTGCAAATTAGAAAACTATTTGAATGCAATTGTATTCCAGTATCAGCATGACACTATGTATTCGTATATAGTGCATTGTTTGTTTTTATAATGAGAGGGGCACTTAGACGGTATTTTTATATATTATTATGGTCTTAGAAAAAGGTAGCACGAGAGAATTGTTTATAAATTTAGAGGATAGTTTAAACATCTGCTCGTTTTTTGCACCGTGTATCCTCCAATTGTTCCATATTCAAAGAAACTTGAATGTATGCTTTAATGACCTCACCCGCTATGTCATTTTAATGTCTATTTGATTCGGTTTAACATCAAATATATTCAGATTCTAAAGCACAGTTTCTTATTTTGCACCTGAAGTAACACATGTATTAACACTATGGCTGCTCCTAATTTGACATTGCTTTATAATATTTTGCAAATTAGTTGCTAAATATTACGTTTGACGTAATAAGTTTGACGTATTGGGCAAGTTAGGTAAAAGCATACACATGATTGTTCAATTTTGTGATTCGATTTTGCTGCAGTAAATGCGGAGTATTTCTCCAAAGAGTGCCATAAAATTGTTGTTTTAGGGATACATAACTTTTTTGATTTCAGAATTAAATTCTAGAACTTTAAACTCTCTTTTGTTTGGTACTTTCTCAAGAAAATCTATATTATAGGAGGTCGTTCAATTGATTAAAAAATTTACTGCTGATAGGAATGATAAATCAACTCTTCTTTTTAAGGGCTTTGGAGTATTTAGTGTAAAAGGCCCATTTGTGGATTGCACATTTTTATAGTGTATTCAAAATAAAGTAATAGCTAAAAATCATTGATAAGCTCAATAAAATGAAAGGTATAAGTTTCACCCTGGGACTTACGCATACATGTTTATTATTTTCCTTCTTTGTTCTCTTTCTGGAATTTTTGTATCTTTGATGGGAAGAATGTTAGTTAACTGATCTTTACTCTCATGTAATTCGATAATTCGATCAGGTTTTTGTCGGCAAGTTGTTGTCTTTTATCCAAACAATGTCATCTAATTTGACTTCTGATTGTTTGCTGTTCCATTTTACTTTCTGTTGAAGGTTTGCTAAGTAATCGTTTACCATTTTTTCCAAAAATGTTAAACTATTTTTTGCAATAATTTCCAAGTGATAATTTATTAAGAAATGACCTGATTTTAGTACTACTTCTGAATTACACGTACTACATATATTGGAAATTTATTGAAAATAAAACATTAATATTGCGATATTAACATCTCATATTTTGTGGTTAGAGGTGCCCGGAGGGGTGTCCGGAGGAAATCGTGTACAAAAACTAGATCCTATGGGCACTAAACGGCCTTAGACCCTTTAAATCGGCAGGCTCGGACTGTATCATTCTAGTGGAATTGCAAAAACACTCGTCAAGCAATCTTCCATGGCTGGAGGTGATCTTCAAGGGTGTTTAAAGCTGAGTTATATTACCAGGAAATGGACAAAGGTTAAGGTAATTTTTATCCCGAAAACGAGGAAGAATTCACAGGCCCACCCAAAGGACCTAAGAGCTATAACTCTTTCATCCTTTCTGTTGAAAACATTGGAAAGACTGATTGACGTGTACATACGTGCAAAAATAAAATTTAGTAATTGGGTGACTTCTCAGCATGCGTACTGGAAAGGGAGATCTGTTAATACGGCTCTGCATTCCCTGGTGCGAACAAATGAAAAATCAATCCACTCGGAAGAGTACTGTATTGTTTGCTTCCTCGATATAGAGAGCGCCTTTAACAATGTCAGGTCGGAGGCAGTTCAGGAAGAACTGTCTTTCTTAGATGTGGACTACCCCTTAAGGAGGTTGATAAATCAGATGCTAGAATGCAGGATTGTTAACGCGGAGATAGGGGAATCCACCATTAGGTGGCGAGTAATTAGAGGAACTCCGCAAGGTGGTGTCCTATTACCTCATCTCTGGAACATAGTAATCAATGGACTACTTTTGGAACTGGAGAGGGAGGAAATAGGGGTGATAGCGTATGCAGATGACATAGCGATCGTGATCTCGGGTAGGTACCTAAGCACGATTAGGGAAGTCATGCAACACGCGTTCTTAATCATTACAAAGTAGGCCAGCAAATGTGGGCTGGGTATAAATCCATCCAAAACAGAGCTTGTACTCTTCACCAAGGAATATAAAATTCCGGTAGTCATCCCTCCTACCTTAAAAGGTACGGCACTGGCCTTTACTGATAAGGCAAGATTTCTTGGTATAATTTTGGACAGTAGGCTAAATTGGAAGCCCAATATTTTAGAGAGAGTAAAAAAGACTACCATGGCTCTGTACTCATGTAGGAACTTTGTCGGTAGGAGATGGGGTCTAAAACCAGAGCTGGTACATTGCTTCTTCACCGCTTGCTTATAAGTGGGGCTCTGTGCACAACCCTTACACGTGCTCTGGGGGCTATGCTTTACCTTCTAACTGTCAATATATTTGGCAAGCAGAGAGCGGCAACTACGACTGCACGACTCTTTGGCCACTCGACGATTGGCAGTTCGCTTAAGGAGGACTTGGCCAAAAGTGACTACACAATACCGATTGTATGCTTTGAAAAAGGCTTCCGGTTCAAGGGAATCCTGGGGAACAGGTCAACAGTAGAAACTGAAAGTATGCAATTCTACACTGACGGCTCCAAACTAGACGTCAAAGTTGGATCTGGAGTCTATTGTGACAAATTAAATGTGAATATATCCATTCGTCTTCCTGAACACTGCAGTGTGTACCAGGCGGAGGTGGTAGCGATTGAGGAAGCGCTGACTTGGTTGATGCATAATGTCATATCCACAAGGGATATAACATTATATGTGGACAATCAGGCGATAATCAAGTCGCTGGAAGTAGTTTCTCTGACGTCCGCGGTGGCATTGAAATGCCGCTCATCTCTTAACGAGATGAGTGAGCATCTCACTATCCAGATAGTCTGGGTCGCCGATCACTCTGACGTTCTGAGGAACTGTAAAGCTGACGAACTGGCAAGGAAAAGTACAACTTTCCAATTGAAACCGGAAATGGCAAATCTGGGGAGGCCTATAGCAGCGCTTTTTATGGCGCTTAAAAAGGAGGAGATAGCCTCAGCACATAAGAGATGGAATAACACCATAACATGCAATGTAGCGCGGTAAATCTGGCCAAAACTGGAATTGAAGTGCTCCAAAACACTACTATCCCTACGTAGACCTGACTTAAGTATAGTCGTGGGTGTGCTTACAGGACACTGCCTCATTGGAGAGCATGCGAGAAGGCTTGTGTCAATGGCAAATGACTTCTGTAGAAGCTGTATGGATGAAGAGGAGAAAGAGACTGTGAGCCACTTCCTCTGCTCATGCCCAGCACTAGCTTACAGGAGGTACAAACATCTGGGCAAGTATTGTTTCGAGGGTCTTATGGATCTCGAAAACTGCAATGTGCGAGATATTTTACGCTACATAAATATCTCTGAATGGTTCCAATGAAAGTAAAAGGGGAGTAGGATCCTTTGGTATCATAATGGTCCATCGCCGGTCTAAGTGTGCGTTAGTAGCCACTCTAACCTAACCTAACCTAACATAGCTTTAAAGCAGGCGCATTATACATGTAACCAATTAAAAAATAGCAAACTGCTTCTCAGCGACGATTATGGAACTATACATAGTTTATAAGAAATTTCTCTCGAAAGTAGAGAGATAACTGTTTCATAGTTTTGGTGGGCTAACCATCACGCGTTAAATGTTTTTATCGCAGAAATTTTAGCTGTGCGTAAACAACTCTGCAACCGGCACTAATGTGGGTTTTTATATCTGCTTGTAAATCGTTTTTCGATTTTATCCGAGGTATTAAAAGTCCTCTTCGCAACTGTATTAAATATAGATGTCGTCAAGAACCTAATCTTGTATTTGTTTAATTTTAATCCGAGTCGTCTGGCATTTTGGCCTAGTGCTATCATAGTATTAATGATATCATTCAGTCTACGACCGAGTAGATCTATATTATCTGGATAGTGAAGGGTTTGACTAGATTTATTTAAATCGCAGTTCAATGTCTCAATATGTCTTTCTTTTATCTCATTATTACGTGCTAGATGTCTGCCGATATTGTCGTTCGTGGCATAGAACTGAGGCATGCCTCGATTTGGGAGAGTACACTGTCAAACATTCTTCATCTGTTAGTATTCTTTCCCGGATTATTCGCTTTAAGTAAAATATCATTGATTTTACAGCCACCTTCCATTGCCTTCCGAAGTGCGGTGCTATAGGTGATATAAAATTATATGCTGTGGCATTATTAATTAACATTGTTTAAGTCCTAGGGTAGCTTATTTTATACACTTACACTTTTACTTTTCGAGTATTGGTCAAGTTTCGATAAAGATCATACCATTATCAGAACAAATATTTTGGCATATGCTTCTTCGCCAAATAGATTTTCTGAATGCTGCTGCAAAAGTGGTCGCAGTCAAATTGCTCACAATCTTTAGATGAATAGCTTTAGTGGAAAAGCATACATCAACCGTTATATATCCTTTGTAGAATTGTGTGCTTCTTCCTTTAATAACTCTAACTTGAATAGATCCTGCAAAGTATACGCCAGTGTTTGTAAATATATGTGACAATAGTACTCATTGTTGCTGGAAGTGCCACTCCTTAGTCAGTCGATGACGCCACATTGGACCCTTCCACCATTTTTCAACTGTGTCGGGAGCATCTCTCTAGTCGTGTAATCGGATTTTCATTGGTTCTTTTATTGTAATATATATATATATATATATATATATATATATATATATATATATATATATATATATATATATATATATATATATATATATATATATATTTCTAAAAATGGATCGTTTATAATTTTCAACATCTGTTTCAAAATTGTCAACATAAACGTAATTCTGTATCCTCCAATTTTCATTTACATATTATAATTTCTAATTTATTTTTCCGATAAATGTAAAAAAAAAAATATTAATTTTCCTCCGCATATACATAAGCGCATGAAACAAAAAAAATGTTTTGAAAAAAATCTAACACCGCAAAGATGTTATGTTGGCCACCCATATACAACATGTAATATACAGTATAAATTTAAATTTATTATAATTTAATTAAATTACAACAACATATTTTTATGAATTTTTTTTTCTTTTTATTTCATCTAAACACTTTAACCTTTCGTATAGTTGTACAATTTCATAGATTTTAATTCTAACGATTTTTTGTTTTTGCTTCTTTGGCTATGGCTGAAAATATAAGTAAATCCCACCCAATGAGAGCCGACGCAAACAACAGAATAAAATAAACATACAGACACAACAACACCATAACTCAAATATTAATAATGAATATCACACATTAAATTTTTTATTTCTATAAGATCATCATCGTCATCATGATCATCATAATATTGTAAGAGATGAGATAATGATTATTTTAAACGATCATATTTGAATACGATATATACAACAACAACTAAAATGCAATCGTGCTGAATCGCATTAAATCAAATAAATCGATAAATGTATACGAAAATATAATATTGCCTAATTGTTACCGAATCTCGTGAGAATTCATCATAACATGTCGACGATCGTACAGTGACACAAATAACTAAATTCATATATAAAGTGTCACGATTTCGATATACAAACAATGTGGAAGATCCAATTGATATGAAAATTCTTTAAAATCATCTTTGTCTAGCATTAGTTTAGTTCCCAGCGGACTACAACAAACAATTTATCGATTATCTTCTTTTGAACTAAATATCTATCTTCGAAATAATGATCGATGACGATGGTATTTTATATTTAAAAATATTTGTGTATCGAAGATGTTTATCGAAATGCTGAGTGATCGTGATCAATTTGTAAATGGTCTATTTCAATAACAGTCTGATTTGAATTGGTTTTGTATTTGTGTTAAAATTATCAATCAATTTAATTAAGATCTGAGATAAAAGTTAACACTCGGTTTTTAGTGCATCTGGAAACGAGTAATGAAATGGTTATATTCATAGAAGCCAGATCAACTTGCTTTTATTTCATCAACGAGATCTGAAATGTTTACTAAATTATTTGTTTTTTCTTTAAATTCGATCTCCTTTTTTAAGGACAGGGGAAAACGTGGCCACTTTTCATTTATCAGACATAACTTTACTTTGCAATACAAATCAAATAAGGTCAAAAAGATAGTCCCAAGAAGTATTCCCGCCAAATATCAAAAGCACGGAATAATTTCCATCAATTTCCGTATTAGACAATTTTCTAATACAGCATTTGAAACTTGTTGGATATTAAGTAATTCAGAGCAATACTCCTTTCAAGTAACGATCGTTGCATCGATGTTAAACGGAGATTTCTAATCTTTTCCCGAATGGCGAAAGACCTAGGTTTGAAGGTATGGTGCAGTCCAGTGACTCCGTTAAAGAATTTACATTTGAGATTTTTGGTTTTAATTTTACCAAACCTATATAGAGTCACCTAGGCAGCTTTGCTAATTAGGGTCAGATATTGTGCCTTCTTATCTTCAGATCTTCACATTTGAAAAGTTCACAGATGAAAAAGATCCAATTGATGATATCTGCCAACAAATTGAGGACCTTCCATAAGAAATTAGCACAAGGTCAATATGACTTCAGGATGTATTATGAGGCTGTATCTATATTTTCAAGTTGATATTTTGGTGAGCAAAGAATGTGCTAGCCACGATGAGGTCATGCGCGATCGTGTAGTTCATCATTATTTTCCCATTATCGGTCGCTAGTACGTGTCGATTGTACAGAAAAAGTCAGTCTTGATTTTTGCCAGCTCTAGCATTTAAGTCGTCAATCACTATTCATCGTGCTCCGGTATGAAAATTGTTAATGAGCTTCTAAAGAATTGTTGGGACACACGGTCTCCACTTTTTGGCCACCGAGTTGCATGGAGACCAACGAGTTCCTTAGCGACTGCACGTACCAATCATAAACGACATGTCGATTACATAAGCAGGGCTCAGTTAAATGTTGGCAGTATCCATTTCCTTTTCTTAAATTGTTTAACCGTGAAATTTTTAACTTGTGATTTTAACTTGGTTTAGTTGCATCCTACGATGCTACCAGAATTTTGGTGGAATTTTTGGGGTGAGCATGATAGTTTAGAAGAATTTTACGTGGTACAGGAGTAGCTCTCAACCAAAGATACCGGACAGTTTGAATACACGAACGAAATCTTTTCTAACCATTGAAGTACCACACTGAAGCACATACAATTCTAAAATGTACATAAAATAAAGTGATTAAGCACCAAAATTTCACACACAATTGCAACTAATTGCTTTCAGTACCGAAAATCCATTACCATTCTTGGATCGAAACTATACAGTATTGTTTAATTTGGTACTCTTACTTAGTAATTTGGACTCCGTTTTTTTCTGTTTTTCTGAACCAACTCCATCTAAAATAAAAATATTTGATGTTTTTAATAAACTTTATTAAAAACCAGAGTTGAGCACCTGTAGTTGATTTGCAGAGTGTCAAATTTAAAATGTTCAACTAAAATTTAGGCTGCATCACCAACATGTGATACTTAACCAACATGTGATACTTAACCAACATGTGTTACTTGTAGTTAGAAGTGGTTTCATCTGTAATTAGTAAAAGACATATTCTAGAGTAAAAACCAAAGTGATATAGTTTTGATTTATGTTAAATATCAAGCTTGTTGATTCTTTGCAGCTTATTCGAACAAAACGAGATTCATGTTTTCATGAGGAAACATTCTAGGCCAAACAATTTCATTTTATTATCTATCTAATTATCTAAAATCGCCTAAGAAATTGAATTTACACCAAAATGTCAACACATCGATAATACATTCTCTACTTATCAACATTTATGCTCTATAGAAAAAAAACGACTTAATTAGTTAAGTATTGTGTCACTTCTAAAATACTCATTAAAGAACAACATTTTTAAATGTTTCTCTTAAAACACTAAAAATAAACTCTTCTTGACCTTGAAACAACTGCCTACTTCAATCAAACATGATCACTATATTGTAGATCTAAACGACACAAAACAACAAACTAACGATCGTAATATGTTAAAAAAGACATAAATTTTAAATGAGTGATCAATTGATCTACACACACACAAAAAACAACATTGATCATCTATTAATTCCTTCGTATATCCCCAAAAGACATATTATAGTCGAACACAAAAAAAAATGTCGAAGACATGAAATTCTACTTATTCCAAACATTTTTCATCCGTCTACCAAATTTATATAAACCCAACCAAATAAACCGTAAATTTTAATTTTATATATTTAGAAAGTAATTTAACTCAATTACATCTGTCTAATATTATCATCAACATTTTTTTTTTGTTTAAAGATCCCTCCAAAAACTAAAAAAAATTTTGTAAATAAACAAGAAAATGATCAATTGTGTGTGATCGCGATCGTATACTCAGAATTTCTATTTTGTTAACATAAAGGGATTCAGTTTAATTCATTTCGTATTATAACAATAATAATAATAATAGTAATTATGATCTTGATCATGATCATAACAACACAAAAATTGATAATGATCGTTATTATTGTATACATTTATAAAGGTTTTTTTTTTAAAGTTGGAGATCTCAAAACCAAACCACAATAAACATAATAAAATTCCCAAAAAAGGATTGAATATAGTCTATATAACATAAGTATGAGGTTCGCATTCTACAGTTTTTCTTTGTGATCATAGATGATCGTACAATTATGGAGGGATCATATACAATAATTTATTTTAAATAGAGATCTTATATGATTGCATTAAAAATTAGTTTTCTAATGACACTATTATCATATCTATATATATCGTTTTGATGACGACATCTGCATTGTCATTCCATGATATTGTGAACGTTTCATGATTTTCTTTTATTTGTGTTAAGTCATTCGTATTCATAAAAAGGGGTGATCTAGAAAGATAAACTTCTTTTATTTCTATCCAAAATATTTATCTACAAACGCGAGTACATAAAATATTTATGAGTAAATAAAAAATGCGACAGTGTATTATGCTCTTTGAAATCTTTATTTGGATAAAAGTGCTGTTCTGTTCCATGGTATTTGCAGTATGTCCCTTGGGGCCATGTTTAATTCGAATGTTTTATTTTATGTTTGAATGACAAAACTTCTATGAACAATTTAGTTTTGTCTTCATAGTTTGTTGATGGTGAATGTCTTAAAATGTCTTGAGACAAGAACAGCAGATTAAGATATTCTATTTGAATAGTTTATAGTTTTGCAAACATTTCAAATTGTGCACAAAATCCTTATACAAAAATATACGAAATAAATCAAGCACTTCGTAAATTTCGGTTAAATAACTAAATCAATGGGAAAAGTCAATTGCAAGTCAAAAGTTCTCACTCCTTGTAATAAATTTCATAAACTTCCGTAGTAATCGATTCATATTTTGGATTCTCAAATCGTAGAAACTTTTATATCGGGGTTCTAGAGTCTCTAAACGTGTCCTAAAGATTCTAGAGTAGTGTTATCTGTAGTTATCCTGCGCAATGCTCACTAAAGTGAATTTAAAAACAAATATGCAAAACTTTCTGAGTGAGTGAGCTCGACTAAGTCTCGTTCTTGACGGCTTTCAAACAGTTTGTTTTGCGGCACGGTACGCCACAACAAATCTGGTATGATAATTCGTTTAATCGCATTGGGGAAAATTAAAAGTAAAATCCATGAAGCAGAAGATCGTAGGAGAAGTGGTTTAAATTTCACTTGATAAGAGAAACAAGCATCAATCTTTCGTTTAAGAACTTGACAACTTGGATAATTTAAGTTGAAACACTTTAAAATTCCAGGCCACTATTTAGACTGATATATGATTCAGCTAAGTAACGGACTCTTGTACTTGCGCATTTTTTAGTAAGAGGATTATTAACCACCTTCAATGGACGAGTGTTGGATGATTTATTAGAACCAACTGTCAAAATTGTAAAACATTTAGAAAGGAATCTAGAACTTAATGGCAATAAGAGTATATATCCCGTCATTACAAGAACATTTGTAGTCAGTAGTTACTTGGCAATGTTACAGCTGTTTAGCACTGATGGCAGTACATGGGTAGCTGCCTTTAAAACATAAAACAATGAAATGAAAAGATCTCAAATTTCTTAAGGTGTGGGGTATGCGGGTATAACATATTTTGAGAATATTGCTGATCCACAAACATGTTAATTGCACGAATGTTACTTAAGACGGGATGCTGTTGCTTTTTTGTGACATATTTCCTCTATAGAAAGTCATTTTAAAGGAGCTAGGAAGAAATTCAAAGAACGATTCTCTAACAAAAAGATAACTTCAAACTACGTTTTGGCCACATTTGCTGATTAGCCAAGCACAATTAATGGTTATGTGAAAGCATTGAGAGTACTAAGTGATACCACAGACTCAGTCGTTAGGGATTTACGTGCACTTTAGGTACAGAAGCAGAGACACAAGATGCTTTAATGATATGACTTATCTTAACTTAAGTTTATGTAAACGTTCGAGAATTTTGGGCGCGAGAGACAACTTAAGAAGATTTCCCAATATTGCAGAGATTCCTGGATTTTATAGCTATACTTCATTATTTTAGTGCAAAATTAGCATAGAAATTATTATTTTTTAACTAAAATGTTTACGTTTAATCTCACTCATTTGTAAAGTTTACCGATTACCAGTGCTATCAAGTGCAAATGTTAAAAATGAAATAATAATAATAACATCGGAATTGTATACTAAAGGAAGTTTTGCTAGAAGATACCCATTCGTCGATCTTACTATAAATGTTCTGATTGTTAGCAAAACTGCATCATCAATTCCTTTGCACCCAGTACCAAACATTTTTCAAAGATATTACATTGCAATCTTCAATATTCGGTTGGTTTATCGAATTTATGAATCCACTAAGCAAATTTTGGAGGGTTGAAGAGCTACACAAACAGTCTAAAATTCAAAAATCAGACTATTCAATTTTTTATGAAAACACTGTCACACGTAATGTCAATGGTCGATATTGTTCGGTGTTTCCTAAATAATCATCAGAATGTGAATATAAACTGCAGTTTACAAACGTCTGATTATATTGGAACACAGATTCGAGAAAAATTCGGATTTTAAAGCGGAGTATCATAGTCATAAAGAATATTTGGTTCTAGGAAACATTAGAAAAATTAATGCAATCCAAATTAATGTCAAAGGTCGGTTTTATCTACCTCGTGGTGTAATCATACAATATCTCTATAACAATATCTCTTTACAACCAAACTAAGGATAGTCTTTGAGGTTTCTTGTAAATCTTCATCTTTCCAAGTCGGCTTTGTTCTACAAAATAATTTAATCGATGTGCTTACAATTTTTGTCGGAATAACATAGCGATGGTAGGTGACATTGAAAAAATACATTGCCAGGTTTTGGTCAATGAAAATAACAGACACATGCATTCATGCAACTTATATTATTTCGATTTAAGCCAGACAAGAATCCTATCAGTACAAGCTCTGCATAGTCACCTATGGTATACTAGCTACTTTTATTGCAATTAAAACACTTAAGAAACTTGCTAGTGACTATGAACCAGAATTTCTACTTGCATGCTAAGCTATTCGTGATTCATTCTGTGTCGATGATTTCTTATATAATGGCGAAACAATTAATATTGCCCAACAATTAATGATCGACGATTTTAAAATATTTTAATCTAGTGTTTTGTATTTGCGGAAGCTGAAATCGAATTGCGAACCAATTCTATGCCTCTGAATTGGTTAAGATCCGTTCAGTTTGACTTCAAAAACAGGAACACAAATGTGGAGCTTAGAATGAGGGTTTATGTTAAATGTGCTTTTCTAGTTTTGCTAGAGTGAAAATCAGAATGTTCTAAAACAAACTAGCCGCTACTGTGGAATTTATTTTGGCGTATTTGCCGATTAGAACCAAACGTATTTTCTAAATTTTAATTTAAATGATCGAAAGCTTTATTGGTGATTGGGACCCAGTTCAAAACTAAAAAATTCCTCAATTTTTTTTAGTATACTATTCACTAAAATATTGAAGGCAAGCCAATAATTTTTCTAAAACGTGATTTCAAGTAAGAGCTAACATTGATATTGTCCATATATGCTGTACCGAGTTTTTTTGTACTTCGATGATTTTCTGCAGGTTTTTGCAAATTTTGTTAATTGTGTAATAACGGTATTTATTAGACGATCCTACTAAATAAAAAAAGGCACATGAGTTTTTAGTTTTAATACCTTGCAGAACTAGTTGACTATGTAACAGTTGGAACTTTTAAAGTTAAAAAATTAAATTTTTATTTGGATTAGCCGCCACTGTTTTTTGGGATCGTTGCGTTTATTTTTATCCACAATCGGCTTCCTTTACAGAGTGGCGCTGAGTTTTGATGTTAAAGTCCTAAATGTACCCCCGACGCGTCTTTTATTTATAAAGTAGTTTATAACGAATCAAATATTAGCCACCTCTTGAACTAATTACTGGAAAACATGTGACCCCAACAACTTCTGGTCTTGTTACTTCCATACATAAGAGCCATGCTTTTGGCGCGATAAATGTTACTAAAGACGTGAGCTATGTGCTTCCTTCTCCGTCGTGTAAATAAGATAATTTTAGGATAGCGAACAAATTTGAATGAGTTTGTTTTATGACCACTTCATTGGAATGGTTTCAATTGACAAATATAGACTTGAGAATTGGAGCCAAAATTAGTGCAAGACTTTGAAAAATAGCGATCTTGACAACGTACTGTGAATTTATTTTTCCCTTGACAATGTATAGTGTTAATTTAGTAAAACTCGGCCACGCTAGTAATTTTGAAATGATTTAGAAATTAAACTCGAGCCGAATTGAAGTGTTGGCTTTGGGATAAGGAACCATTGCTTCAAGCCGATTGTGCTAAATAAGAAAATATTTTCAAAATGTTGTGGTGAATATTTTAACGTCCTTAGTAATAAGATTAAGGTTTTTCAGGTTTATCCAAATTAGGTATCTATATATTCCAGACAACCAGAAAACCCGGTCATAATATACATTGATCTTCACAGATAACGACCTTTACACCTACCATATGATAATTTTTTTTATCAAAACTTGCTATAGATAGCGTTTATGATTGCAAAACTTGACCGACCTAAAGTATTTTTTATCATTTAACGTGCATTTCATGAACAGCACTAAGAACTTTCATAAATTTCTAATCTCGTAATAGAAAGAAACATGGTAAATGACGTCATCGTCGCGTTTAGGGCCATTTATTATAACTGTAGAACAGTTTTACCACACATAACAACTGTCTTGGTCTCTTAAACTGGTTTTAAGCTTCCGAAGAAGATAAGTCGTTCTCTACTCCAAGCAGTCATCATTGCCTAAAGTGACCTCTGCGCCTACCAAATGAAAAGTCTCTTCTTAGAAATTTCGGCACCATCCATTTAGGATTGGCTTGCGGCACGTTATACCGAGCCAGTGACCTCACTATTCTTTAATTTTAAGAATGTCATCAAGAATTTTCATTAATTTTCTGATCTCGTGTCAACGGGTCTGATCAATACTTTTATACAACTTAAGCTTGTTGGTATTTGTAAGGTATTAAAATTTGAGCGGTGGACGCAAGACATAAAAAGATCGATTGCCGGTGAAAAGATGTGCTATAGTGGGTACTACTAAAAAAACATTGCGTCTTGGCCGCAACCTCATATATTTGGTTTTGAACTCATTGATTGTACTAGTGGATGCAGTAGTTCCTTAAAACCGTTGCCATATATAGTATAATTACAGAGATATCAAATGCATATGCCAGAATCTGGTTGGACTATCATCAGGCGTAACTTCTCTTTACCATACTATTAAGGTCGAAGAGATAGTTCTACAGAGCTACCTGTTCGTATATCATAGCTAGTGCATTCAGCCTCCATGGAACGTTTACTTTTAATCCACTGCAGGGCCAGTGTGAACTCTTCTTAGGATAAGTCCACTATGCACATCTTCACAGTTTGTATTCGTCAATAATAATAATTTTTGGCTATAATTTTTTGCTCGATATCAAGACGACATCAAACTAATCATTTTTGGGGTTAATTTTTACCATTCCTAAAGAGTCCCTTGATACTTGACAAAATTTCGATACGGTGCTTTTTCCACGCAAGGGAATCGGTACATTATCAACTCAGTGATAAAATGTCGATGTAAAGGATTAGGAACTAAGTTAGGAACTAAATGAGAGCTAGAATTGGCTAGAAGTGTTGGCTTAGGATAAGAACCATTGCTTCAAGTCGAGTTTGCTAAATAAGAAATCCCTTTCAAAATTGGTTGCTGAATTAATGACACATCTATGAATTATTAGCTTTCTATATTATTCTAGACAACCAGAAAAAGTATCGTCGTAATCTACCTTGTTCACCTTCTTCGCCGCCATCGAACTTTGCGCCTATAAAATTTTATTTTTTGCAAAAATTGATGTAGATAGCGTTCATAATTGCAGAACTTGACCAAGCCAGAGTATTTTCTGTAACTTAACGTTCATTTCATGAACAGCATTAAGCATATAGCATTTTAGAAAATTTCTGATCTTCTGATAGAAAAAAATATTAAGTGTTTATCCATTTACCATAACACGAAAACAGTTCTACCTACACATATAATAACGGGTTTGATCAATACCTTGTTCTATGAAAATTAAAGCGTATTGGTCTCTTCAACTTGTTTAAAGATTCATCGGATCTAATTCTGGGTTGCATTTTATATTGTTCTAAAGACAAACCGAAGAAGACAAATCGCAGCCATATTTATCTACAATGACCTCTGTGCCTACCAAATGATACTTCTACGTTCATAAATTGCTGCACCATTCATTAAGGATTAGCTTGCAGAACGTTTCCGAGACGCCGGTTCGTGACTCATTTTTCTTTTTTTATGAACGACATCAGGAATTTTCATTAAATTCTTGATCTTGTGTCAAAGGGTTTGATCAACCCTTTTATACAACTTCAGATTGTTGGTATTTGCAAGATATTTAATCTTGAGCAGTGGACGCAAAACATAAAAAGGGCGGTTTCCGATGAAAATATGCGCTTTAGTGGGTACCACTTTAAATAAACCACTGCGTCTTGGCCGCAATGCAATGATCATATATTTGGTTTTGAACTCATTGATTTTTAGTTCAACGAACGCTGAGAATCGTACTAGTGGATGCAGTAGTTCCTTAAAACCATTGACATACAGTTTATTTATAAAGATATTAACTACATATGCCAGTGGACTTACAAGATGTTGTCCTGGGATGTTTCGTTTTTACGGAAACTATCAACTAAAAAGTATCAGGAAAAGAGAAACTCCTTGCTCAGTTCAGTTAAATCAGTTTGCCAGATCTAACCGTAAAATCTTATAATAGCTTGTTCTCAACTTTGACACAACATTTTGACTGCATTAGCTGTGCCTTGTGATTAGTGTGACTATTTTCTCATTTAAAGTGATCTTTTTTTTAAGGATTGGGCATGGCTTGGCCTATTTCTAACTATCGGGCGTAAATTCTCCTTACCATATACGAATAAGGTCGAAGAGATAGTTTTACGTAGTTATCCATAGCAATATCTAAAACTACGAGCTATTGCATTGAACTTCAAGGGAATGGTTGTTTTTGCAGTTACTGCAGGGCTGGTATAAACTTCTCTTAGGATGAGTCCACTATACACATTTTTGCAGTTAAAATTTATGCTGTCTGAATTAAAATTCAAATACGGAATTTGACACTTGTTCGACATTGAGTAAATCATAGGAACATTTTTGTTCCAACCATCGATGCTGCTTCTATGTTATCACAGAGGTTTATGTACTGGTCCCGACGGGAATAAACCTAAGTCTGAAGGTATGGTGCGAACTACTGACTCTTTCAAAGAAGCTATACGTGAACTGCATTCATTACTGGGTTGTTGTACTCTAAAAGCTTTAGGGTTCCACCATTTACGTTGTTTATGCCTACAAATTAGCTAGGCTTTCCTGCTAGTAAGGATCACTTTGCTTTTTCGTTAAATTATAAAACCTATTTATGGTTCTAACAGGCTATATTTTTGTTGCTCGACATCAAGTCGATATCAAACCAATAATTTTTGAATTTAATTTTTACCATTCCTTCCTAAAGAGTTGCTTAGGCAGCACTAACAATCGAAGTTTTCAGTGCCTCCTATAGAGGGTTGACATCATTAGAACGTTGTCATAAAAACGGATATAGGGGAAAACCACGTTAGCATAAATATACATATGGGATAGCCCATATTGAAGAAAAGATCAGAGCAATATTGGTATTAATCCGACACTACAACCGTCAAAACGTTAAAACTTTAGTCTATTTCGTCCACGCATACTCTAAATGAAATTACAGATAAATCAGAATTATTAAAGCGTGAACTATTTATAATCTCATTTAAAATAAACCTTCGGAAGTTATAGCCAGAATGCTTTGCCTAGATTGATCTATTTTTAACGTACACCAACCAGCAGTGGATTAACAGATAACAGCTTATTCAGCCGTGACATATCTTTCTACTACGAATCTCTGAAAAGTTTACAAATCTAAAGGAACATCAGATTCCTTTCAGGTCTAATGTCAGCGATATTGGCGCTTGTTGCTCGCATATAGTAATTTTTGCATTATGATTCCATAATGTTACTGCTAACAAAATTTTGATACAGTGCTTTTTCATCTAAGTTATCAGATCATCAAAGGTCAAATTTAAGGTCCATTTTCCTATGATCTGTTTCATATGTGGTTTTGATACAAACATTTTTAAAAACTTGATTAATGCACATGACACAGCAAACACATTCAAATATTTTGATCCTAATAAATTTAACCAAAAAAATACGAACCAAATTAATTGAAAAAGATCATTCAAATTCATGGTTCGGTTTAATGGTTCATATTGGCTAAACAAATTAGTTTGACTCTAAATACAAAAATTTAAATCGTAAACCGCGCTTCATTTAAGTAATTTTGACAGGTGATAGATTATGAGTACCACATCAAAGTATCTTTAAAAAATCTTAATTATGCTCGTCTTTTGATCCACGACTAAGAAAAAAAAAACAATCATAGAAGCTTATTAATCCCATTATTAATGGCAGCACATTATATTTTCAACACAAACTCGCGTACCATGATTAATTTGCTACAATCATCGCATTACAAACTCTGCTATGTGTGTATCCACAAACGTATATGTACATATGATGAAAGTGTACAAGACACGTAACATAAGAAACTGTAACATAATACATTATTAATATTGGTATTGTTGTTATTGTTGTTGTTGTTCATTTTCCGTATTGTTGTTAAATATTGTTATGTATCTGTATGTATACCTAATGAAAATGAATCAGTCATCAAGAAAGGTTTTCTCGAAAGAAGAAAAACAAGATGAAAACAAAAAATACCACAGAGATGAAAGAAATGTTATTTAAAATTGTGAATCGAGATTGCTATAAAATTTAGAAGAAAAAATAACAAGACGATGAACTATATATACGTTTTGAATCCAATTATGTAATGAATCATATAAATAATTGATTAAGATTCATCGTCATTCTGCGACTCTATTCATATATATAAATACACAACCGTATAGTGTTTGTACACTACTCTAATTTGAGATGTTGACACGGGTTGTTCCCACCGTAATTATTTTTAATTTATTCAATCGGTGTCATTGTGGAATGCATTTGCAATCGATGGTTTGAGACGAATTTTGGTTTTTTTCGTTTGTTATGTTTCACCAATATTTAAGAGATTTTCGAAAGGTAGACCGAATTGTTAAGTTGTGGTTAATTAAAATTTAAGTGGTCTGTATACAAAACGTATTGATTTTTTTTAACATAAGCATGACTAACTTTTTGATGAGTGGCTGATTTTTGCGCAAATTGTGAATATTTTACAAAGCGGTTTCACCCGGATGTAAGATGTTGGTCTAACAAAATTGCATACCGACAAGATAAAGGTAACATAATTTGTTGCATCGTTTTCTAGATTAATCCGCAGAACATAAATGTGTTTTATCTGCTACCCTTTCCTTGTCTCGAGCCTTGCTGGAATGAATTTCTTTGCACTAGTAAACTTTATACGAACCACATAAAACTTCGTTTAGTATTTATTTACTTACAAATTGCCCATCTGGGAAAATCTTACATCCCCAAAGCTGAAGAAGGTACATATTAGTTTTAGAATTTTCCTATTCAATAGCAGCTTATTATGTAATGATAGCTTGGAATTTCTATAAGTTAATTCATTTTTTTTTGTATTTGATGTAAACATTTTTATTTTTCATATTGAATTCCCTTTCCACTTGAACTTAGCGTCAAGTGTCAAATGTCATGCCTAGAATATAAGATTGGTCAAATTTTATTTGTTGCATAAATTTGACAGTTTTAATTTGGGCTATCCAATCTATCGTGCATTTCCTGATTTTGCCTATTTTTAATTTGTGGCATAAATTTCCCAGTTTAGATAGGCTAACCATCATCCATACTCCGGATTTTGAAGATTTTTGGTTTGTGACATAAATTTCTCAGTATTGAAAGTATTTTGGACATTTTCAATTTGTAGCATTTCTCAGTTTTTGAGCTAACCATCATGTAATTTCTGGATTTTGAAATTCTTTGATTTGTGGCATAAATTTCTCCGTCTGGATAGACTTACCATCATCCATTTTTCGGGTTTTGAACATTTTTGGTTTATGGCATACATTTTTTACTTTTTTTATTGGCTAACTGAGTAGCATACATTTTTCAGTTTTTAGGCTAACCATCATACATTTTCCGGATTTTGAACATATTCGTTTTGTGGCATAAATTTCTCAGTTTGGATAGTCCAACTATTATGTGTTTTCTGGATTTGGAAATTCTTTGATGTTTGGCATAAATTTGACAGTTTTAATGATTAGCCAATCCGGATTTTATAATTTTATTATTTGTGACATAAATTTGATAATTTCATGAGCTGTCCATCATGAATTTTCTGGATTTTAAAATTGTTTTATTCGTATTATTAATTTTACAGTTTTGATGGGGAACCAGATGTATTTTCTTGATTTCATTAAATTTGATTTGTGGCACAAATTTGACAGTTATAACAGGCTTACCCTAATGATTTTTCTGGATTTTGGAAATTTCTTCATTTGTGGCATAAATTTGACAGTTTTATTGGTTAGCCAACCATCATGTATTTTCTGGATGTTATATTTTTTTTATTTGTGGTAAAAATTTGACAGTTTCATGAGCTGTCGTCCATCATAATTTTTTTGGATTTTTAATTTCTTTTATTTGTAGCATAAATTTGACAGTTTTAATAGACGTTTAACCACATGTAATTTGATGGTGTTTATATTTTTTTTAATTGCGGCATAAACTTGACAGCTTTATAGTGCTAACCATAACGTATTTTCTGGATTTTGTAATTTTTTAATTGTAACATAAATTTGACAGTTTTAATAGGTTTACCATCATTTTTTTCTAGATTTTAGAAAATTTTATTTGTGGCTTAAATTTGACAATTTTCTGCCTTGCCCGAGTTATAGAGCCAGTCCAAGACAAAACTCACCCTATCGCTATTAACTGCAGGTTGGAAGAAGTGGAGTTGTTTCTTTCCATATAAGCGAGTCCTACCAAAGCCGACAATTCTAAAGCCAAAATGTTCAGTCGCACCAGTGTTTAAGCACCAAACATCGGAATCATCACCAACGTTTGATACAATACAGGGAAGATAACCAAAAATATTATACTCGTTCACTTCCGAAAGTGAACTAAACATAATTGTCATAATCATATGCTCACGCCACGTTAATGCTATCCGAATCAATGACCACAGCATTGCGGAATACAACAAAATTGAACTGGCCGTTTTCTGCTATGCGTTTTGCCAGAGGAATAAACAAAAAAATATAGAAAAAGTTCAAAAAAAGTGTGGAGTTACACGGCAACCATTCTAACTGGCAGCAAAATAGGCATACGGCATCAAACTGTAGCCATACCACAAGGAAACGAAGCTTGCAAAAGAACATCTATAAAAGTAACAGCTTAATACGCTAACTGCAATGAGGATCTTGCGACCAACTACAACTACTACGAGAAAGAAGCAACAAAAAGAGATAGTAGTCATATCTAGACCAGTTCATGTACCAGCAATAGCTCTACCTGTTTCCTTTGAAGAGTCAGCTCATCAATACAGCAACCAGCACTAAAATCACCAAAAAAGTCACTAGTAGCAATTTAAAACTAGGAAGTGCAACACCAGAAAGCACCCTGGCTAAAATCAATGCAAGAAGCGGCCACGAACATTGCCACTTTCCGCACGTCACCAACACGACTCCGTGATGATTGACAGTAAAAAGTATTAAGTGCCTCTGATGGAACCCTTGTTCCACAATTCCTAAAAATGTTGAGTCCAAAAGTTGCATCCCAGCCGATCATCTAAAAATAACCAGGTTCGGTGAAACATGGTTTGGAGAAGATAAGAAACTCAGTCTATCCAGTCACTACACCCACATGCAAGGCAAAACCCACCAAAATATTAATTATATAACATAAATCCATAAATCACTGAAAAACAGACTATATTAACATCTGGTCAACCAAACAAAATTAAAAGTAATGAAGTAGATACAGAACCATAAAAAAAGCAAATAAAGAACCATACCCTCCTAGCCATCCTTAACATATTTCAATGAATATCAACTGGAGACTTTTAAATTCCCCTAATTGAACCATCCTCAGTAACATCACAACTGCAAACAACCCGGCATCTGTCTTCGCGATTGGATACAAACAAATTAATTTTTGCTTGGCGCTTCTAGCATAAAATCTATCATTTCATTTTATTGCAGACACTTGTTTTTTATGTTTTGTTCTAGTAAAGGTAATAGTCTTGTCCTTTTGACCAGTAAGGATAATAAGGTAATAATTTAATTATGAATCGTTTCATTTTTTATATCTTTGACTATAAGCTTAAGCTAACTACTTAGATAGTTGACGGAGGCACTAGATTGAAGAACCTTGTATTTTTTTTTACTTAGTTCAACATTTATAGTGGCCTCTTGAATAATTTCTTCATCAACTTTCATAATGCTGTTCAAATCACTTTTACCAAAAATGGTTGATCCTCCTCTTGGTTTTCTTTCCTACTGGATTAATGGCTTGATTAAATTTCAGTTATTTTAGTAAAAGAAAGTTATAATAAAATGGCTTTTGTCTCTTTTGTCTCATTTGTCTGTATTTAAAAATATTTCTAGTTTTAGAAAATGTTGAATGAGCTCGTTTGCATTACAGGTGACTATATTCTGAGTGTTCGATAGATTTCCTTGTTATAGTAAATCGTGCATGTGATTTTTTCACTATCGTTTGAAGTAATTGGTAGTTGTTTGTTCTCTTTAGGTTTACCTGGTTGTTTTACTTCTTCATGTGTTTTTGCAGTGTTCTGGCATCTAGTTTGTCATTGACTTTTAGAAGCTTTATTGAATCTTTCCACAAGAAGACTCCACTGTAAGGTTGTTCGTTTTTCTTTTCTTTTTTTTAATGGATATTCCTTGATGTCTAAGTCACCAGAATCTCGTTAATTTTAAACAGGAAGCACCGCAGGTGAAATTGACATTTAAACTGGTATGTAACTCTTTTTACCATTGTACTTTACTTTCCCAGGTACCCTAGATCTATGAACAGTGATCTTTATTTGTTGGACGAACCATCAATGAGGTCTGCATTATTTGAAACTTGTTGAACATTAGGTAATTCAGAGAAATATTAATCCGCACAAGATTAAAGGAGTTTTGGTATTTGTAGATCTTTGTAATTCTATCGATCTTTTTTTGTCTACAGATTAACTTAACATGTTTCTTAGAAACAAAAGTTTTGTTGGTTATTTTGATTACCATTAATACCATCACTGGGTTGAATCCCACAGGTCATCAAAGTTAAAGAAAGTGCAAGTCTTGAGTGCAGGACATCTTTTATACCAAGAGATTTATTTCTTTGAAACATCATGGATTGTATGGTTTTTTCGGAGAATCAAAATTTCAACAAATCTAATATTGCAAACGAGCAACATTACAAGCGCTGTTGTGTACACAGATTTTAGTAAAGCCTTTGACAAGATTGATCATGAACTAATTTTCAAAAAACTATGCTCATCGGATTGTGATTTTATCCAGGCGCCAAATTGTGAAGATTGGTGGTTTTGACTCCCGCTTAGTTCAAATTACATCGGGTATTCCGTACGAGAGTCATTTGGGCCCATTCTTTTTATTTTATACATTAATGATGTAGTTGATTGTTTTACTCAATCAGGCATTCCCATTTATGCGGAAGTTTTTTAAAAACCATTTCCAATATTAATGACACTGTAATGACTTTTTTTTTGTTTTAAATAATGTGTATGCCATCAAATAGCATTTGTTCGATATCATTTGAAATATTGTGCTATTATATTTGGGATCCACATTTTGTAAAATATTCTACTCGGGTTGAATCTGTTCAAAAGCGTTGTTTGATGTATGCTTTTTGTAGACTGCCCCAGATATGATAAAATTCCGGTTTCTTTACTTTCATCGTGGCAGGTGCAAACTGTTTATTATTGAGTCCTTTTTTATTCGTAAGAACGAAATGTCCGGAAATTTTCTTTGAGATCGTGTAATTTCCAAAATGGATGATTTAAAAATAAATAAATAAATGAAACATACTTTGACCGATGCAAAAGAAAACTGACGCCAATATTTATAATGCTCCCTATTTTAATGTAAAACAATTAAAAACTTTAGTCTTTTGGTTACCACATAAATTTTATCGGCTAATTTATATTTTGGAAAACCAAGAAGCAGTTGAACTAGCCTTAACATATATGACCCGAAATAACATTCAATTTCCCAAAAAACTGGGAGTACACTCCCATATCTCAGCTGTTAAAGTGTAAAGTTAGGCTTTGTACCAAAGTCTTATCTCAGCTGTTAAAGTGTAAAGGTAGGCTTTATTCTCTAAGAATATCTATGGTGGCAAAAAATGATCAAAGTATGTCTTAAAGTTTTACTAAGTTTAAAAATGGAAATGACATCAGCAAGCTTAATGAAGGATTTCTTTAGCAGATACCCCTAGTAAAACAAGGTGATTAAAACTTAAAACTAGTACTTGAACTACTTAGCTCTGCGCATACCCAACTCTAAAAAGGTAGATTTTAATTGGGTTACAAAACTTAATAACTCGATAGTAAGCATCAAAATAAAATTATGTTATTCCAAATTCATATTGTTTGTACGAGTGCTCTGAAATCTCTTGAGATTTAACTACGTATGCCAAACATTTCCTAATCCCCCTGATCAATATCAATTATTTGTTATGATAACTACTTAAAATAAATCACAAAAACTATTTTGAAAAGTTGATACATAATACAACTAAAAACAAGGAACACCCTAGCAAACAACAACACCAACATATTTATAGAGTCTATGTATTCGAATATGGAGAGCGAAATGTTCAAAAATTAACATAAAACTAAATGATACTTGACTGAAAAAACTATAAAGAGACGACGACGACACTAAAAATAGATAAACTAATTGCAACACATTAAAACTCATTTAAAAAGGATATTTTTATACTTGTTGTCGGTGTATATAGTTGCTATATTACTATTGTTGTTATTATTCTCGATGTTGTATACATAGTTGGCTCGTAATGCTGTAACAAATACTCATAGTTTTGTTCACAATATATAACCAAAGAATAACAAACTGGCTAAACATGACACCATTACACAAACAATTTTCGGTATCAATGTTTCTCCATTAACCTAGAAAATCCTTTTTTTTTTTTTGTAAGTACGATTATAGAGTGATGCAGTTGGTGTTGTTGGATTCTCTCTTATTTTTATATGTACTGGAAACATGATCTGATCATATAAAATTAAAACAATTTGTTCCCTACTTTCGATACGTTTACTTTATGGAATTGTTGATGTAGGATGTTGGAAAAAATCTGATACATATTGTAAATTTTTTCGTAGGAATTTATTTTATATACAGTAGTATAAAGACAGTAGTATAAAAAGTTGAGACACTGGCGGCAAGTTTTATAATATTCAGTCATTATATAAACTTTGGTGGCTTAGACACTTAGAGATCACTCTTGCAGAAATAAAAGCAAGGCCTTTTTATTAATTTATATAGTAATTTAGATAGTCTTGAAAATGTTCGTCTATCTTTTTTAAAAAGAAATATTATTACCAAATTGATCCATAAGAAATATTTAACAGGTCAATATAACAGATCTAATTAAGCATTTTTGTGATGTTGCAAATCAACACCACAATGTTACCCTTTTGTGAATCTGACAACATGTCCTATTTTACTTCTAGCAGTTTATCAGCAAAAGTCTAACCCAAAGTTGATAGGCGTTATAATTCCGATTATTGAATTTTGAGATTATTTGACATTTACAACATGGTGTAGAAATTTAAATTAAATTTTCACGATGATTGATGGCCAAAAATTGTACTATGTTTCTTCTTCAAAAATAAAAAATGAAACTCGGATTAATTTCTATTTTTATGAATTTTATTTATTTTATTAATTTGGCCAATTTGCTGTGCACACTTCGAAAGTTGTTATCAGAATTACAGATTATTCAGAGTTTAGAAAACAACGAAAAATGTCATCTCGATCTTTCGAGTGCGTCTATGGTTACAATTATTGGCTATAACAATTGAAAGTTAATGTAATAATTTGAACATTCCGCCGCCGTTGTACCACCGGGTGCAATTGGAAGTTTCATAAACTTTAGATTTGGTCTTTATAGTGGCCCATTTTTGGTCTTGATTGCAACAACTCTCGTAAGATCGTTAGAACCAGGGTGCGGTTTAATAACTTTTACTAGCAGCCATGTCAGTTACATGTCAGTTATCTTCTTTGATAATGATTAAGTCATTTATTTGAAATGAAATTCTCGGTTTTTGCCACTTTGTTTTTTGTTGAAGGGAAGTGATATATTCGAGACACCAACGCTTCCAAAAATGTTAACTCACATTTTTAGATAAGCAATATCGGATTGAGTAATTTTTGTAGCCACTTATCGAATTGAGAAATGTAATTAGAGCATCTATGTCATCTTAAAAGTAAATGGGAAATGTTATTTGATTTGTGAATACAGGCGTTCAATGAATTTTGTAGTTGATTGCTTACACTAATGAAGTTGGACTCACTGTCAATTAACAAAACTTCGCTACACCCTCGTCGAGCAACGAATTGTTTTAAAGCAGCTAAAAATGCATTTTTGCTTAAATTGCATCACTGCTTTGGAACTAAAGCAAATGAAAAAAAGAATGTGCATTTTGTGATCCTTTTTTCTTGTTCCATTTTTCATATACACGAGTAGCGGACCAGCAAAGTCAACTTCTACTTTAAGGAATGGCCGAAATGAATGAAAACGGTAACTTGGCAGATTTCCCAAACTGTGATTGAGATTCACAGTACATTGTCGAGTGCATGTTATAAATTGATGAACAATTGTTCAGATGATTTTCGTTGCACTTCCAATCCAATATTACTGGCGTGAAATCACTTGTAACAAGGACGGGATAGCATGTTTATAATTCTCTTGTATTTTCCGAATAAAAAGTATGGTTATGGGTGATTTGGGTAATTCGAAGACATCACGTTCTTCTATGACAGTATAAAGAATCACAAGTGGAGGTTGATCTTTAGTTGTATCCTCATACCTTGGTGGTATTGTCCGCTCTACCACATAAAGTTGGGTTTTAGTTCAAGCGGTAATATTCTTTCTGACGCAATGTCAGTAAAAATGTTTGCCGAAAATGCAGAACCTTAGTGTGATCGACTGAAGGTATTACAGTCGATAGATTTGCTCAATTGCTAGACTTATTATGGTTTTAACTATAATCATTAGCTAGATCAATAAGAGTGCACCACTCAGTGCCAAGCAGCATGGCACTGATTGTGTTTGATTGGAGAAACCTTTGTTTTTGCTGTCAATAAACTCGTATACATGCAGATTTCTTCGATTTTTGTAGAGACCCCGTAATAAATAACAGCTGCATACGCGTTTTGACTGGCGTCACAGAATCCATGTAACTCAGTTGCATGGACTGACTGACTGACAGTCGTTTGATCCGTGACATTTATTGTATAAATAAATGTGTCTCCTGCCTTTGAGTTGGAGGACCATTTTCAGAGGATGAATCCATGGCTTTTTAGTAGATGTACAATATTCTCCTTTAATTGAATTTCATTTATTTCGTGTTCTGCCCTAATCATCAAATCGTCTATACGTATATATGTTGCTTAGTATTGCCGCTGAAGAAATTAGCATCATCATTTGGCCTTCTTTCCCTATTTCGTTAAATTCCCATGGAGATAGTGGGAGTAGACGCTAGTCCTTAAATAACGATCAGCAATCGACAATGACGGGGTAGAGCAAAAGGAGTTGGACACCATACAATTTTTTGATAATGTATTGTCTTTGGTTGACGATAAATTTTCTCCACATCAGCTAAAACTAGTGGTTGGACCAACAGCCAGGTAATCATTTAGAGAAAACCCAGGTAAGCTCTTAGCAGAGCCATCAAATATAAACCTTAATTTTGATACTGCTCTAGAATTTCAAAGCACCTCATGAGGTGGTAGATAAAAACCGGAACTATAATTTCTTCCGATGAAATTTCTTCCATAGGGTTTAGTGACATACTCCGACATAAAATTTTGATAAAGTTATCGAATTACTGGTTCACGTACATAGTGATGTTCCATCCTTCGTAATCGTTGAATAGTGTAATCAAGAAAGATCCAATTGATTTTGGTGAGTTTTTGAATGGTAGTTTTACAATTAATCTACCTTCACTTGTTAGTTGCAATGACTCAGAGAATTGTTTTTCATAAAGTTGCTCTGTTGGAGATAATAATTCGTAATAATTTGACATAATTTGACATAATTTGACATAATTTGACATAATTTGTAATGGACTCTATCTCTTATAATTTCCGAAGTATTTGATCGTTATTGACACAGATATGATCATCGGTGGAAGCTTTACCATGGAAATTAAAACAGATTTAAGCAAATTACTGGTTGGTCCAGAAGCAACCCATCTAAAAATAGTTGTTTGGAGAATTGGGTCATTTTTACATGATTTTATTTTGCCATTTTTTAAAAATTGAAAAAAAAGTCGGCTCCGATGAGAACGTTACTTGATTTATAAAAGTTAGAATCGGCCATTTTGCCTGTGCAGACTTTCAATATGCATATTAGTTAAATTCTGATGATGAATTTGTGACGTGATTTTCGGTATCACTAGCACCTTGAACGAAAATACTGGTTCAAAGTTAGGTTTAATTAAAAAATTAACGATTTCCTAATGGTATTATGACACTGACTAGTTTTTCAACTTTTTAAGAGGATAAAAAAGTAAAATGAAGTGAGATAAATAATTGGTATACAAAATATTAATTTGAGTGAGCGTATACAACATAGTGTACATAAAAAGTGAAAATTGTCAAAAAAAATTGTGTAGCTCATTTTTTCTTGCAGTTAAGTAAGCACAATTCTAGCAAAAATAATTAAATTGTAATTATTTTTAAGACTATAGATTCTTTTTTTTGACATTTTATGATTTTGACACAAATTGTTTGTCATAGAAAATATTAGATCAAAAGGATAAATAAAGTTTTAAATTATTTGAAACACAATATCGATCATAATGTCGAATGTAAATATAATTGTGGCAGCTTACGTAAATTTGCTTCAAGCAAACGCGTATCTATTGAAAAATAAAATTAAAAAAAATAAAAAGAAAAAGAAATATTCGTCAATGTGGTTACTGCGGAGAGAAAGTGAAGGATTCAGTCACAAGCTTTTAAAAGAAATTGAAAATGAGGACATAAAACTATACAAAAAAATTTTGAGAATGACGCCGGTTCAGTTTCAGATGATTTTAGAGAAGGTTCGCCCGTACATCAAAAAAGAAGAAACAAATCTAAGAAACAGTATATCACCAGAAGAACGGCTTCAGATTACCTTAAGATATTTGGCTACAGGTATATATATCCAGTTTTAAAACATGTTGTGCTAATTACTTACATAATTCTTTTGATAACAGGAGAAACGCAAACATCGTTACAAATTCCATTTAGAGTACAACAATCGACTATATCCAAAATACTGAAGGAGACCATTCCAGCTATATACACAGTATTACATGAAGAAATACTTAATTTCCCACAAACTGAAAGCGATTGGTTAAAAATTTCTAAAGATTTTTATAATATGTGGGGTTTTCCTAACTGTTTAGGGGCAATAGATGGTAGGAAATATAAACTTGGCATTTGATTTATATATATATATATATATATATATATATATATATATATATATATATATATATATATATATATATATATATATTATATATATATACTGAATTAAAACTTTTGAATCCGTCAGGAAAACATTGTAAAATAAGATCCATGAAGGAATTTGGCTCTAACTATTGGAACTACAAAGGCAACAATTCATTTGTACTGATGGCAATAGTGGATGCAAATTACAAATTCATTTTCGTTGATGTTGGCATCAATGGGCGTATTGGGGATGCAGGAATATGGTTGAGAAGTGAATTGAAGCGCGATATAGAAGCTAAAATCTTGCCTATTCCCCAATCATGCGCCTTACCAACAACTGAGGTACTCTCACCGTACGTATTTTTAGCTGACGACGCATTCCCTTTATCGGATTACATAATGAAACCATATTCTAACAGAAATCTCAGTGAAAGCCAAACGCGTTTCAATTATATGCTCTCAAGAAATCGGAGGGTGGTCGAGAATGCCTTCGGAATTCTGGCCAACAGATTCCAAGTACTATTCGCACCTATTTTTCGAGAGCCGAATGAAGCTATTAAAATAGCACTTGCCTGTATATGTCTTCATAATTATTTACGGAATGACAACGTAAATAATTGTACCAATTCATACGACTTTATCACACCAGACGAAATAGATGCCATAAATGAAGAAAACTTCGATTCGACAACCAATGGTGTGGTTGGTGCTCCAAACAAAAATGCAAATCAAATACGAAAGCAATTCGAGAACTATTTTACACAATTTTATCCTGAAATAAATTTATAACGTTCGCGACATGTATTTTGGAATAAACTATTTAATTAATTTCATGTGCTAAAAAATATATACATTTAAAATTTATTTATTAATTTTAGTTTTTTTGTTGGTTCCGTTGGAACTGCATCTGATTAATTTCAAACAGTGTATTGGAAATTTTATTTTTTGCTAAATTAAGCAGATCTAAATCTAAATTTTCCAAATCAAATGCAACATAATCTCCAAACGCTTGTTGCTTTGGCCGGGTTTTCATAAGCTTACTAAGCTCAACCGACGTTTGGAGGCATGATTCAGCTAGCTCTTCCTCTTTTGATTTTGAAGCCATTCTGTGCTTTTTGTTAGGATGCAACGGTATTGGCCGTAAATTATTCATTGCGGATTCGCGAGCGTTTGATTGGGGTGTAGACGCTCGGCTTGTGTTGTTCGAATTTGTAATATTTTGTTTTCTACTAGAAGTAGGCTCACATATCGGAGATTTAAATCGAGGCAACACGATTGGAGATAATGTCCGATCACTATCTTGAATTCCACTTAATATAGATTGTTCTTCCTCTAAATATTCGACTTCATTGGTAGAATTTTCCAACTCTGAGGAACTTTCGTCCATTATATTGGCTCGCGATAATTCCTAAAATAAAGATGCCACAAAATAAATTTGAAAATTACATGGTTTAAAAAATACCTACATTTAATGACCGCCTTGTATAGTTATTAACTGATGGCATAGCCACGCAAGCCCCTTTTAAAAAAAGTAATTTGTTATAAAATTTCCAAGTGGACTCTGCGATATCATCAGTTCCTGCCCCACTTTTGTTTTTTTTAAACAATTTTTGTGATTCTGTTATGAAATATGTCCTTATATTGTTCCACTTCCGTATAACATCATCTGTTAAAGAAAAAAATATTGTTAACATGATACGGGCCAGCAAGGACATGTAAAAATCATTTTGTAAGAACTTACTGTAATTAAAGACAGCCTCTGTTTGAAAATTATTATTTAGTTCCTCAACCATATTGTTCCAAAATACATTTTTTTTACTTTTATTTTTATAACTTTTATTGGAATGATTCCATATATACTCCGCTTCTTGCACTTTTTCAATGAGGAAATTTATATACTGATCTTTCCAAAAAATTTTTTGTTTGATTTGAGACATTTTAGTTTTTAAATAATTAAACGATGAACTAATTTATTTAATATCAAAACAGAAATGAAAATGAAAAAAAAAAACAATTTTTTGACATTTCACAAATACATATAATGTTGTCACACTCGAAATTATTGTTTGTCTTTGTTTGATTTTACTAGATTTGTAGCACTTAAAAAGTTGAAAAACTAGTCAGTGTCATAATACCATTAGTAACCCAGTTATGTTCCTTAAACTTATTAATAAACGAGCATTATCCTTTTTTAATTTAACACTTAAATAATTGGAGTGGGTAAGATAGTCTGACATATTTCACTGTCTGAAAAACTTACAGTGACTTCGTTTGCTGCATTCTTTGACGTGGACTGACCTGTGGACTCTTCATCGTCTTCACGCGCGTGCAACAGACTGTAATGCATCTACCTTGATAGGGATATTTAAAAACAGAATGATTCCAAGGCACCAATTCAAGGCATCCAACTCCTTTAATAAAATGTATATGAGCCAGGGATCATGCAGAGATCACGTGGGAGAGTTTGTCTGTAAAACACAAGAGTGATAAGTAGGCCTTTCTAACAATAATGAAACAAAGTGGTTTTGCCATTATTAAGTTTTATAAAGTAGGAAATTATACATTTTTTTGTTTTGATTTTCCTAAAACACTACACATTGCAATACCAGAATTTCCACGTCTCTAAACAAATTTACTTTGATTGCCAACGAAACATATAACACTTGCTTCTTAAAAGTTTATAGTGGTGTTTTGAAATTTATTTAACACGGTTACCAGTGAAACGAAACTCTTATATACCGTTCCACACAATTATCACAAGTTATCAAATATGAAACAACTACTACTAAAATCCATTGAGCTTAGGTCTCTATAACCTGTCATCATATATTTTGTTTTAGACTCACTGATAGTATCAAACACCCGGCAGCTGAAAGTAGTACAATACCTAAAACTTTACATCATTACTGGACAGAATTAGCGTACAAATATCGTCTTCATAAATTCGAGGATCCTGGTGACTGACCGTATCATCAAGATGTGGTCCTGAAATGTATTTTACTTTTTCGAAAATCATATGATTCTGTAAAAAGAGATATAAAGGCATCTTCTTGTCATTAATGCTAATAGCAACTTTTCCAGATAGTTAGCTTGTTCTCTACTTTAACACAACACGTGCCTGTATTACTGTCATTTTACATAAACGTCAATATTTTTGAGATTTTCTTATGAATCATATGTATTGCAAAGCGGAACATAACCTCTCTCAATGGGTTTAGTCCTAGGCTTGCTTTATATCTTACAACATTATGAGAAAAACATCATGACATACTTGATTCATGACTGGCCTATCCAACGGAAACCTTTTTGATAGATACCTACAGTTAAATTTACCACAAACTTAGCCCAAATTCCTGGTAGAATAGGTTCTAAAAAAAATCTAGTTGTCCCGTACATGTCAAAAGGATTTGTACTGTAAACAAGTCTTATTCATGCTGAAAGAGTAGCTAAAGAAACATAAAGCCTTTAACAAAGAAACCTAAGACTACAGAGGTAGGCCTTTAAATAACGAGAGGTTGCATTACAAAATGAAATCTTCATTGGCGTTAAAAAAATTTACATAAATGTAAAACAGATGTAGACTTTTAAATATTTTAGAATTTTAAAGGGTGATCTAAATGTTCTACTTAGTTGCGATAGTCATATAGTCTATATCTACTATATATTCCCTTTTAATAAAGCGAAAAACAAAAACTTCAGACAAAGGTGGCATTAAGCGAGAGAAAATTGATAAAACTAAAATACTTTTAAAATAATAGTTTTACATAATTATTATTGAGAACGCATGAAGATCATAACAATTGAACGCCAAGTATCACAACTATAGCTACATGTATATGGGCAAATTTTATTTCGATCAAGTAGGCACGCATTTAAATAAAAGAAATTATGAAATAAAACAATAAAAATAAAAGAAGAGTACGCCTTTGTAGGAAATCGATCAAGAAACATTATTCAGCGAGTTTTGTCATCATTAAACTTTTGACTTTTGCGTTTTTACTTATGCCAGCCTTGCAAGCTGTCAACAACTACAAAAACAGCAGCCCAATAGGTAATTTGTGTCAATTAAATTAATTTATGTAGTGTAATTATATCAATTGATTGTTCCCTATTGAAGGAAAGAAAGTGAGCTAATTAATTTAAAAAGCCTCCTAAGAGGGTACAAACAAGAAGCTTTTTGTATCAAGTGGCGTAATACCAATTGACATATTGTAGCAAAAGTGAATTACTAGGTATAACCTAAGAAAAATGCAAAATGAATGCTGTGGACACGTAATGTTGAAGGCTGACCAGGTAGATGCAAATCTTAATGGTTCGCTCAAAAGGCATCCATTGCAATGTGACAAGATAGATGGAAAAATTTAATAGATTAAAGCACAACTGTAGCTTCCTTCTACACATCGAAGTACAGATAGATAAATGCCTTGTTTTCTTAGTGCATCATTTACTCAAATATTAACAGGGCATACGAAGCTAAAATCTTCTAGATTTGAAAATAGTCAGTGGTAAGAGAATAATTTTAATTAATATTTAATAATCCGTTAATTTAATTAGTTCAAGAAAAATAATTATTGTAAACGCCAAGTAGATTACACATCAAATGTAAATATATATAAAAAACTAAATATGTGCTATGTCACAACGCAGCATGTCATCACCAGATGTAAAATTGTCTCCAGTATATATTGACATATTCAATTTAAATTTTTTTAACAAAAGATTGTAATTAATTTGCACTTAAGGTCATTGTGCATTCGAAAAAAGGCGACTAGACATGAACGATTAAGTGAAAGATTATAGACAACATGTGATCGTACAGTTTGGCGTAGTTCTATATCTCAATAATCGTGGTGACCAAAATTTACTTGTTGTGTGTGGTCTTCATACAGATCATATCGATATTTAGATCATATATACGATCGATACGATCTTGACATTCTTTTCAAAACAAGAGAATATCGTATTTTATGTTTGTGTATATGCTTTATCATAACCAATAATCTCATCAAAATAAGACGTCAAACATACACAAAAACTACCACAATGTTAATATAATTGTCCTTTTATAATCCTGTTTGTCGAACAAATGTCTACCTTCGCTTATCGAAAACTGCAAATCACTCTTCTGCAAAATTAATTCCTTACACATTTTCATGTTTTCATCGATAACAATCATATCGTGTATATGGTGGGATACAATATATATTTCTGGTGAATCGTTCTCACCTTTTTTTTTAAGGACCCGAAAATAATACACATCGACGTTAAACAAAAAGGATATATTACGATTTTCGTTTGGTCACTTTAAAAAGTTTAATTTATATTTTGATTTATTGATCTTTATGCTATCGATTGTGAATATAAGAACAAAATATTATCGAATGGTGCACACACACAATGGACAGAAGACTAAAAATAACAAAAAAAGGAAAATGGACAATTGTCCCAGATTTTTTTTTAAATTATTAAAAATTGATTAGATAGAAAATTTTAAGTGGCGCAAATTTTTTTTTTTTGTCTTGACTATGCTTTTTTGTCAGTTTGATTTCTGAAGAGACAATAAAATAAAAATTTTCAACAAAAAGAAGGGCAAAACAATGATGTCATATCGCAAGGAATAGGAAAAGTAATAAATTATTCCTTTTGAATTTGTAATCGTTGAAGAAGATGACAATTGTGAATAAATGGGACGACGATTTTTATTGATTTGTGATTTATTATTTTTTGGTGTTGTTGTTGTTGCTGCTTTAAACATGAAAGGATACGATTGTGGATGACTTCTGAAACTAATACATATTGTGTCTGCATAAAGAAAAATTTAAAATAAATTATAATTCAATAATGGTGCGATAATGTGCTATTGTATATAATTTTGTAATGCTGGACGCGTATTTAATGCATAAAAGAACTGGCGCTTTTCACATTTGTGTGAAGTGTTCCACGAAATTGTATTTCCTACGGTACAACGAATCAATTAAATAAATAGACTTTGTGAGATGATACACAAATAAATAAATGTACCGAAAATTATAGAGATCACATATGAATTGGATATACATTATGTAGCTATATATGCGAGAGAAAAGAAACCATTAAGAACGCCCAAATTGTGTTTTAACGATTTTTATTTTATAGTTCATCATAAGTCTATAATTATTGTGATTACTAACTTTTTCAAAAACGACCCGATGATTATGGTCATTCTTTATTATTCTTTTAACAATTTTCAAAAAGTTCTTTTGTATTATGAACTCCTATAGAGGAGTTTTAATGTATGTACTTGAACTACCTTTGACATTCGTTAAAATATTATCAGCTGTTCATTTATGATTTATTGGAATTGGAGCTGTGTTGTTAAAATTTAACAATTTTTGAATTGATCGACGTTTGATTGGTTTAATTTTTGAATGTAATGTGTGTTGAAAAGCCGATTGAAGTAAAGTACGAATGTTGAAAGGGTAGATGTTTTAACATTTAATTAATCATAGTTAAATTACTGGAATTACAAATATGAGTATAAGAAGGCCATCTGATGGTGGATTAGCTATCACAACTGATAAATAACTGGCTGAAACTTAAATAACAAATCGTAGTAGTATTTACCTTTTTTCTTCTTGAAAGTGATAATGTTAAAACATAGATAACGGCCTAATTTTTGTTTCTATAATTTTTTCGAATAAATGCTATCTTATTATAGTGATGAGTGGGATAACAAATATAAAGGGACCTGTGTAATAGAACTCCGTGCTTTTATTTCACTTCGGTATTTTTATCGAAGAGCATTAATTTTTTTTAAACAATTAAAGTAGATATATGGATTAATAACTCCATATATCTACAATCCATATATCTACTTTAAATAATTAAAGTAGATATATGGATTAATAACACTTTTATTCTTGCAAGTAATCATGAAAATTCGATTGACTTTAAGTTGATTCCCCCTAAATTCCCAATAAACCTACTATTACATGGTTCTAAACCTTGGGGCGCATTATTCAAACACAAGTAAAGGAGAGCAAAGCTACTTTCCTGGTTTCATTTATAGGACTGTAACATTTTTCTTTAGTGAATCGGTGATGGTTGTGATCTCTGATTGTTATTCTACATAAGACGTCAACGTACCTAGCTGTGACTCAACTTTCACTTATTGAGCCCATTGTTTTTGTCGATTTTATTTCATTGTTGCTGTTTGCAACCGGGCAGTCCACTTTTAGAAGGTGTATAAATATGAGGTCCCAGAGACTTTCAAACACTAAATATAGTAACATAAATTTTGAATTATTTATTGATCACAAATTGAATCGATGAAATTGGCTTATAGGAAACAGACTTCATAAAACTGGAAAATCCTGTTATGTGACCTCCAGATGCTTTTATTCGGCTATTTATTAATCAACCATGTAGTTCAAAAAACAGAATTGAAATTAAGTTTCAACAATAGTGATTAAATTTATCTTGGTCCGGTAAACAAACAATCGTTTCAGCCAAGTACCAACAAATAAACAAACCAGCGTCCAATGTTGAACATTTATTTTCAAAATTCAGCTGGTTTATGTTCCCAACAACATTACTTTTTTGTCCATCTTTAAAGACAATTTCGATAAAATTTGTATTGCTGAAACTTGGCTGACCATTTACTTAAAAATAGGAATATTTCCTTTCCTGATATATGGATCTGAATATTTCCTTTCCTGATATACTGAACAGATAGATATACATCTAATGGTTGACACTTATGCCAATGGTGGTAGAGTTGTGATTACTGTTAATTTTTAAACGTCGTTTGCATTTCATTTTTGCAGTCACCAAAAAAATCAGAAATTTCCCTGCTTTTGTCCCAAAAGATCATTTAATGATATTGGGAGACTTCAATTGGACAAATGTGGATTGGGATGATTTGGATTGTAATTTGGCGTCTTGAATATGAATGCAGAAGTGTATAGTTTTACATCTAACATTTGGGGCTCAATCTATGACACTTCTAGACGTTAAACAAACCTTGAATTTCTAAGCCAAATCTTTCGTACGGATACATTCTTTTGTGACATAACTCAAGCAAATGAACATAATTGCGGTGCGTTGAGTGTCATTTGCAAACACTGTGCATTTACAATAAATTATTCCCTTATACAACAGCACTTTGATCCTTTGCATCGATATGAGCAAAACGGATAGGCTTTCGTAGTGAAAGACCATACGCGTTTACGATTAATGGTCAAGTTTTGCATATGACAAGTCATTTGCAACCGTAAAACGGTCAA
The DNA here is from genome assembly GCA_963556175.1 of Tipula confusa. Lineage (NCBI taxonomy): Eukaryota > Metazoa > Arthropoda > Insecta > Diptera > Tipulidae > Tipula > Tipula confusa. The sequence goes on along the minus strand of OY744476.1, from coordinate 53,985,733 downwards.
TCTCGGTGATACACTTAACTTTACATTGTCAAAAGCACACAGGCTAAGGAAATGTAACATCCTTCTAAAAATAATTGTTCTTCGTGGATCATCGATTTAAACGACCGCTTTTTACGAAACCACTATTTTCTCACCAATGACTGTACAATGCACCCATCATTTAAATTACCATAATATTTTTAAACAGTGATGGTGAGCTGCTTTTCGAATGCGAGTTCGTATTTATCCAAAAAATTCAGGAGACTCGCAGTATCCATTCATTAAATTGAATATTTAGATCTCAAATATGGTTAATATCATATTCACTATAGAATTGATATGGTGCATCTAGTTGGCATCCAAGATCGCAGTGTGAGGTTATCTGAGAACTCAAGTCAATCGAACATGGGTTAAAGTCACTAAACAAACACACATATACAGCACGTTGCCTCGTAAACTGCACATCAAGGAAGAATTCAACCATGAAGTAGTGCAGGAATACTTTCGAATTAATGGATTAATTTGTCTACAGGTGGAAGCCAACAATTAAATTGAACACGTTACAGCAATCACGAGCCGAATTTCATCAAGGATTTTCCGACCACATAGAAAATAACACACTATGGAGTGTAAGTTGGAGTTCAAACTTTAGTCCTCTAGAGTTGCCTCGAAATATAATAGATCAATGAAAACATCTTATGGCTGACCCACTTGGTGATCATGGGTTTGCTCTACTTAAAAATTATAAAGGATTTGTTTCGGATGTTACATGTTTACCGTTCGATCTTGAGGTTACCGTAGCTGGAAGATGTACTGTCCAAATTGTGGAAACTAGACACAAACCAAAGTGTGGTGCAAATTACATTTCTACTATTGTCGTTGACTGCAAGTACATAATTCCGCGGTATTACGAGCTTTTTTAATAAAAGTTTTGTTGAAGGCCACTTTTTATTTTCCATACTCTCTGTTTTATCTTTGTTACAGAAGAATTCCAGTATGATCTAAAGACCTGCACATAATAGTGCTCAACGCATAGAAATTGATCTTAAATATGGCTAAATGCAAAATGATTTGTTTAAGACGCACACCATTAGTGTCAAGCTATACCATTAGATAACAGCGTGATAGATTTTATTCAGTCAAGGACCAGGACATTTGTCATTTTATAAACATGCTAAAGGTATCATTGCTAAAACGGCTAAATGTTGGGATTTGTAAAGAGGTTTTCTACATACTTTCATTACCCTTTCGGTTTAAAAACTGTTTGTCTCATTTGTTGGTTCTCAGCTTAAGTATTGTGAATTAATTTAGGATCGTGTATGCTAATTATTGTAATCGTACTGAGACCAACATAAAATATTCTTGATATGTGCTCATTGAAAACTTCCCTGGAGACGCTTACCTTCTTTATCATTCAGCATACAAAGAAATTCCCGTTTCATAATCAACCATTTTAAAGGTGGAACTATATATCGTATATCGGTAGTTTTTAACAAAGTACAAGATGCGTTTGATTTTAATTATTCAAGAAAAGCATTCAAGAGGTTAGAATCTGAATTTATTTTAAATTATTGGAAATTTTTAAATTTAAACTGCATACATTTTAATATTTTACATTGGTAATTGTGCTGATTTTAAAATGTTGAATACTGCAACCAATTTTTGTGTAAATAGGTGGCAAATAAATATCTAGGCCATAATTTATGTTGGTGTTTTGGATATATTAGAGAACATTTGTGAAACGACGAAATATTTTTGATTATATGCAATGATAAAGCTTGCGGTGTCTTTATATTCAAGTATTTTTGATAACCTTCTGTTCAGTTGTAAGTCTAAGTATTTGACGTTGGATTGCTGAAAATTAGTTAACTATTAATACCGTTCAATTCCACTGCTAATCAGGTGCATTTGTTAAGTTTTAATGTAATGTGTTATGTGTAGTTATTTATTTTCGTTGACTGTCGCTAAGTCTTAAGCCATAATTTTGAGGCACTCAAAAAGAATTTCTGTAAGACACCAAGCTGGCTGTATCTTCAGATAATGTTGATATTATGGCTTAATTGAATATTGTCAAATCGGCCGTATACAGCAAGTATAAAATTGGTCCCAAGACGCTTTAATTACATGAATTTGCTTCAGCAGCAGTTCTTCAACTCCCCTATTCCAAATTTTGTTGAAAGGCTGTGCAATATCTAAGAAAATAGCAGAACAGATATTGGATGATATTGAGAGATATTGGTCAGTATGACTAAATTCATGTCTTATATATCAAGGCTTATGTATTATTGTGGTTTGCGATACTCGCCACTTTTGAGGAATGTGTTTAGTGTCCGTAATTGCATTGAAGATGCATGATATTATAGTTTATTAAATATGTCCGGTTTTTCTTTTATCGTTTTATTAGTAATGAGATTAGGTTTTAGTGTTTTTTTAGAAATATGCAGTTTTTAATGTTTCGTCACTTGAATTATATAGGATTAAAATTAGAATTATTCGTTGTTTGTTCTGCCAAATTTTACTTGTACATGAGGTGAAAATTTGCCATTTAGATAAGCAGCAAAAGCATTGGCTGCTTTATTTACACTTTTTGCCTAGTTTTCGCTCCATCTCATGGGCAAACATGAGTTTCTGGCCTCTTAAAATGTCTAGTTGCTTTCCAGATAAATTATTCTGTTCTTTCTGTTGTCCACATAATCAATTTTTTTTGCTGTTTTCTGTTTTTTTTTTGCTGCGTTTTTTACCTTTTGCCATTGCCTTCAGATTCTTTGATATAATTTTTGGAAATTTAAAGAAATCCTATTCACTTTTTCAAAACCCCCGATTCAAGCGTTGGTTTCCTGACTTCTATCAAAAAATATCTGAGGTACGATTCTGCTGCATTAATCATTGTTGGTGTACTAAAAAGAATATTAGTACTTTTCAATTTTTTTCAATTTCAAATTGTTCAGTTGGTAAATCTTCTCCATGGACGATAAATCATAACAATCTAATGTGATATCATTTGCACGTTCAATACCTTTAGTATTTCAATACTGAATTCTGTTAGATCTAGATTTTTTTTATCAGTAGGCCAGTGAGTAAGAAATCCAATAGATGCTCTGTTGCTGATAGATAACCTAAGCACTGTACTTCATAGCTTTGTGAAGTTGAGTACATTCTAAAATCTTCAATTTATATGTTTTGCATTATAATTACCTCCCGCAATGAACTTGCTGTACTCAGAAGATTTAACAAATATTTAAAGTGCTTAGTTTATATTGTGTGTTTTGCTGAGATATTCACATTTTCCGAACACTCCAGACAGATATTTGTTGCTTGGATATGGCCTTTGTAATTGTTTCAAGTTCGTAGTGATACGTATGATGAATATAGCTGTACAACTATGTGCCTTTTTATCTAGATAGTTAGTGTCGTATATTGAATACCCATTAATTTTGAAATAATTTGTTTTGCGAAGTGTGTTGCTAATATTAACATTATGTCAGTACTGTGTTCAATTTGGGAAGCTTAGACCTTAATTTTGTGTTGAGCAAAGCCATTTTGAGTATTTTTTTCTAGGATTTTACCATTTATTGCTTCACTGTATTAACTTTTGGAGATTCGGCTATAAATGTGATTTGATAATCAATATTTCTGAAGCATTCAAATTTTCATCTTAAATCATGTTAGTTCTATTTAGGGAACCAATACATTTAGAAAAATCTACCAAAATATGATTCTTACACGATTATCTTTAGCAGAACAGACACAAAATGTAGAAACAGATGCGACAATCCTACTATGAATATCGATCATAGATCAATCATGACTCTTAAGCTTGATTTATCATGAGAGGGAGCCAGCCAAATAAAAAAATCTACCAAAAAATATATATGGTGTTTTAGTGGCATAAATAATTACAAACAAGATCATAGTCAAATTTTAGTCACCTTTTCAAATGAAATAATTTAAATGTAGGCCATCTGATTTATAAACAGCCAAAGCAAATCTTAAAGTCATCTTAATGAGTTCCAATTATTATTTTTTTTGTTAATAGGGTGGACCAGTTCAAAATAAAGATCAAGGATGAGACGTCACGAAGTTTATGATTAACGTGGCTAACATTGTTAATCCGAAAAGTTAAAATCCAAAATCCTGTTTGTGACATACCGACGACCAAAGAAAAGTACGATTTATTTTTTAACAAAACAAACCATTGGCTGGAGCTTACAAGCAGAGTGCTTTGGCTTATAGACTATTTTACAAGCATAGCAGGTTTTGTCTGTGGTTGAATCAGATACCGACAGAGTGTTCAATACTCATTATTTTAAAACAATTGCACAACGACAATATTCTAATTGTCAAATACCGTATCCATATCGGCGCTACTGACTATTTAACAATTAAAGGAGTAAATCAACAGGGTTTAAGAGTATTTTTCACCAACCATGGATGTCTCCTAGAGAAGTTTATGAAAACAGGACGGAACAAGTACAAACAAAGGTAAGCGTCAAATGAATCAATCAAAATTTAAACCTTTTCTAGCAATTCAAATATGAACGCTTAACATCCTCACCTATAGTGAGGAAGTAAAAACTAATGGATGTTACAAAAGTATTCTTTTCTCGGTACCACAACCATGCCAGACAATCTAAGCAGTGCAATATAATTTCCATTAAAAACGGAGTTAACAAAAAGGCTGGTTGACGTATAAACTAAAACCTTTATCAAATATGAGTTTACTTTTAGTGTGGTATCAATGCCGTGTGTAAAGTTTTTATTTATGCTCTAGCTTACGATATTTTAATCGTTCGATAATCAAAGAGAATATAATACAACCTGCATTTTCAATATGGTCTTACGTTTTGGTAAAAATGTGACTAACGATTTCACCAACTGATTCTTGTTTTTTATAAATCCGATTAATGGCATCCAATTTTTTGTAATTATGTAAAACATGTGCCATCATATTTCTTTGAAGATCTCTTATAAATTATTGAGCTCATAAAATTAAGACAATAAAATTTTAAAATCCTGTAAAAAAATACATTTCCGGAATTTTCTTTTTCGTGTGATTTTCTAAGAAATCATATGCTGGGAAATCCCGAGAACCACTCTCTAGACATAATTAATTCAACAAGGTTATACCTTTTTTGTATTTATCATTACCTCAAACAAGTAGCAATTAAAGTAATGCTGCATATGAGTAAAGCTGCATATGGGTTTGCTGAATGCTGTGAAACAAACTAACGTTTTTCGTTGAGAAGAACTCATTAATAGCATACATTTTTTTCTGGTTTAATTATCCATAACCCGTAACCATCCTTCGATTCCACACAAAATCAATGAAAAATGTTGGTGTCATCAGTGGCACCTATACCTCTCAATTATATATCAATGACGTAAAACATTTTGCGACAAGCTTATTTAGTCACAATTAAGAGACTCCATGTTCTGAATGAAGATTTCCACCTTTTAATATTGAAATTATTTACCACATTTTTTGCTACTTTTTAATACCGAGTACTTCTGAGCAGAGCCATTGCATTGAACATGTGGTCTTATAGACTTGCCAAATATAGAGTTATAATGGCTAGCTGTGTTATTTGTGTGAATATGTTGTCACGGTCAAAATTTCGGGTTTTACGCATTCGAATTTGAATTTCAGTTGAAATATCGAGTATGTTTCAGTTTTTTTAATGTAACCTATATTTCAAAGTTGAAGGAAAATTTAAAAGAAAATCACAAATGAAATGGCTCAACAATATTTTCATTTTCTCTAACCGTATTTCATTCGAAACCTTTTGATAGGTTCTTGGAAAGTTAGTAAATAGATTTATGATTTTACAGGAAATATATAAGAGAAAATACTGTACATAGAAGCATTATAAATTAGTTTATAGGATGTCGGTTTGTACCGTTAGGTAAAAATAATTCTACGAACAATTTGATTTCTCATAATTGTTCGTTGTATCATTTTTTTAAAATTTACATGAATTTAAACAAACCACTTTAAGGTGCTTGGTTCAAAACACTACATTTTTGGTATCCTTAAATTTCTTGAAATATTTTAAGTTTGTATATAAACGTTAGTGAATTGATTCGAAGAACCATCAGAACTCAAATTATTCAATTTATATAAAAATCTTGCAGGTTATTTTAATGTAAATGGTTTACATGATAACGAAATGCTAAGGTTGATTTGTGTCATATCAACAATCTGGCTTCATCAGTTCCAATAATCTTATTTTACTAGACAACCACAAGAGTCGTTCATTTGTGTTCGTATATAGAATCAGAACGGAGAACTAATTTTCTTAGAATCTTACTCAAAATTGCACAATTTTGATAGGCTAACCTTCCCTTATTTTTAAGAATGTTGTGTTTTTAATTTGCCTAGAAATTGTTTGATAACCTTCGTTTGTTTGTGAGAGTTTGGGAATCTTATTTACATACGTAAAATTCCAAAATTTTTTAAAATTTTGACGAAATAACAATAATTGTTAGCATTGGTTAGAGGTTGGCTTTGAATATCAGTAGATTCTGTTGAACTTATGTAATAATACAATTTTTTACCAGATATTGTATCAACAATCTGACACTCATTTGGACCAGCATTTAAATATTATGATGGTAGGACCAATTTTACAACAAAATTTTTTTTTTCATTCTGCTCTGCTTTCACACACACCAGTTTGTGTATTGAATGCCATCATTAAATTGATGTATCTCAAATTTTGGTTACCCTCTCAGACACCAACTTGCAATACATTATATGGTAAAATAAACCACATTACTGGTGATTTTGAGTAGTGTTGGGGTGCACTTATAGTTTTACTTATAGGGGACTACACCATAAGTAAATATAAATTACTTGTATTTCGTGCGGGATGTCTTTAAAACAACTAAAAACGAGTTCTATGAACCACTCCAATTACCAATAGCAATAACGCCTAAAACGACATTTTAATAATAAAACATGAAGATTTCAATGCGAAAAATGAACAGAAATCAACCATCATGGACAAAAATGCGTTGGATCTTGTACAAAAAAAATTAAGAAAGACTCGTTGTTTTCTATATTTAAAAAATCTGCTATGCTCATAGGCGGCGGTACAGATTTCCTCACAAAAATATTCCTAAATGCACATGGGGATCACCGGATGGCAGAACGAAAAAATCAGATAAATCAAGTGATGATCAACAAGACATACTTAATCGAAGAAAATATGCAAAGGCCATTCTCAAAGCTGCTGAAAAAGGCAACTGCAATTCAAAACTTGGAAGTTCTACACCAGTAAGTAAGAAAAGTCACTGATAATATTACTAACATAGCACCATAAAGGAAAGGTTCTGATCAAACCTTCATCATCAATGAAGCACAATTAAAGAGATGGAAGAACATGTCTGTCATCAATTGACACCAATAACGAAAGTAGCAAAATCCATTTACTAATGAACTGGGAAGTTAAAGGTGCCAAAAAGAAGCTTAGGAACAATAAAGTTTCTGCAACACTCGACATAAGCGCCGAATTTTCTAAACGTAATACATCTACAACAGCAAACGCACTAACATCATTAATTCAATAAGAATGGAATTAACAAAAAAATGGAAAAGCAACTTGACTATCTTTAATATAGATGCTTGAATTATTTTTCAAAAGAAAGGTGATCTAAAGGAATGCTAGAAATAGAAAGGTTCATGGTCACACTCTTATGGTATCTATTTCATATCAAAGTAACACTCGCATGAGTCGCGGAGTATTACTGTAGTGACTATATAATAGTAAAGAAATATTATATCTATGCGGGATAAGATATCTGTCCGGCTTAGTCACCTTATTAAAACGACGGTAGTCACCGCAAAGTTGCCAGTCGTATGCATCTTTTTAGGAACTAAATGCAAGATTAGTCACTTGGTTTCAGTCGATGATGCCTAGAAAACGGAAGTTGACCAATCGTATTTATACGATGAACTACAGTATGCTAGATCTTAAGGTCGTATATAAGTTTCTGAGTTAGAGAGGGACATTTTTAATGATTTTCGTATCTACATAACACTTTTGTTTTAGACTAACTAGTAAACCGAAATTGCCGATAAAATTAGAACCAATGATTGGGTGTACTGACTAAATTTTCGAAATTTTGTATTAAACCAAGATCTAATTTTAGCTTTTGATTATTGGAGCTACTATTTGTGGTACCATTAGATGCAGCTTTTATTATCGGACGCATTGCCTCCACCAGGAGAAGATACTACCAGGTTTCTTCAATATGTGGTCCAACAGTAAGCTGGGCAGGAGAAGCGCATAAATCTTCCCATAATGTTGTTTAAATTCTAAGGAGTATTTTAGATAAGTCCTCGCTCTTCAGTGCACAGTGTTTAATAACCCGAAAGATATATCTAGTATGTCGACTTACTTTAGATTTTTGACAGTTCAAACAAGTTACGCCCAATAAACGTGTTTTGCCTAAAAAAATTTTAAAGTAATCATTTTTCCGGAAGCTGTCAAACTTGAGTGAGTACGAGAGTGAAAAATCTAAAATAGATTTGCGAATTCTTTCGAAATGTATAGCTTTTTGATTTTGGCTGGAGTTTTAATTTAAATTTCGGTTTTTAAATGTCCAGTAATTGTTTTAAACTCATTTGGGGGTAATAAATTATCAACAACCCCGTTATTATGACCTTTATTATGGTGAATATTTGAGCTGAACTGTGATATAAATTTTAAATGTCAAGTTTTACGTGATCGATAAACACGGCGAAATTTCTTCCTTCTATGAAATTACGAAAATTCTTTATTGCTAAACAAATAGTCTACTTCAATGGTTCCCAAAATCAATTTTCTACTCCAGAACTGCCACTCTGCTTTATTCAAAACATCAGTTTGGAATTTTGAGTCCGCCAAAGGGAATACATGTAGTGTGGCCGAACAAGCAGGGCTGTTGTTTTGTTTTCTTAAAAATAACGTGGCATAAATTATTTTTCTTGTTCAAGGCTTTCTTATTTAAAATCACCAGTTGATTCTGAATGGGCGCAAGAACATCTGCTAAGTGTAATATGCATCTCTGGTAGTAATTTACTCTCCCCAAAAATTTTTGAACCTTTCGAATACTTGTTGGTTGAGTGATATCTCGAATTGCTTGTATTTTCTTATCCGATGGTTTAATACACTCTCGGGTGATTTGGCGGACTATGAAATCAATTTTCGAAAAAAGCCTTCAACAAATACTAAATGACCTGGAAGAGAAGTTTGTTAGCAGATCTAAAGAAATTGGTAAATTATAGGAAATAAAATCAATAACGACCAAAAGAGTAAAATGATTCATCAAAGTCGATCATCATTTTAAATTTGCAGTCTTGACTTTGATGAAGATTATTAAACATTTTAAAAATGGGACCATTTGATTTTGGACCCCATCCTACATGTTTGTTAAACGGATTTCTTGCTATGCCACTACGGTTTCTTTATCACACTTAAAACGAAAATCCTACCATCTAAATTACATCTTAACGCCTAAATACATTTTAATCACAGTCTAATAACAACTTACGATCAATCCCATCATATACCGTATATAATCTGTGTGTATCACAATAAACTAAACTAACACCTTTAAAATAGTTTTTTTTAGTTGGAAAAAATCTTAAATCACCATAAAAATACCAATAAGGCAAAAAATAACAAAATTTACGACAAAGGATGCATTAAGAAGCCACAAGGGGTCATTTATTATAATTTTTTTATTTATATTTTAAAAACACAATAAGCCCCATCTATACATATGAACCTTTACAACAACAAAACATGCAAAAATGGGTAAACAATTTTTCGAGAAACACAATAAACCCGATGATCGTCCCAAAATGATGATTGTAATAATCATACAGTGAAAAAAAAAAAAAAAAAACACGAAACGAAAAAGGTTTTCTTAAAAATTCCTTTTTCTACTGTCTCGTTTCGTTTTTGTTTTCTTTTAAAGGATAATTTAATGAAGTGAAATAACACGACGCCGAAACAGCAAAAAAAAAAATATTAAAAAATCGGCAAAACAATAGGTTCAAGCGCAAAATGGTATATGTATATATAAGAAGTAGAAGACATCGGATAACAATAGCAATAAAACATATTATAGTAGTTGTGTGATAGTAGCAATAGTAATAATAAGACGGTGGTAATCTTGTAGAACATTGAAAAGAAGTGCTCAGAGGAAATATAATTTATCACACGGTGTTATTGTTCTATTTGCTTCGTTTTGCATTTTATTTTGTTTTTTCATCTTCGTTTTGTTCTTCTTCTCGAAGACAAACAAATTTTTAATGCTTTTACACGTTTTCGTTTTGTTTTTCGCACTCGACGTTGTTCTAATATTTTGCACTGTGTTATTTATATTTATCTACGGCTGCTGCTTTTTTATGGCAATGTTTCAAAATTTCTAAAGATTCAAGACAAAAATATTCTCCGGAACATCTTTAATTTTTGTTTTACTCGTATATGTGTATCGTTGGCTCCTGTGGTCGGAGGGTACTCACATGTCTCGTAAAATGCTTAAAAATTAGTATGTTAACCTCAAAATTTATTAGATTTCTTTTTGAGTTCCTGGTGAAAAAGGGCGTTTTGCATATCAAAACAGTCGATAATAGTATGGGTAAGCTACTTTACGGATTCAACTAGCCAACCTTGCAATTTCTTAATATGGTAATACTTTTAGGGTAATTTGAAATAAATATTCATACCAGAGTACGGCATCATAATAGTGATTTGTGACTTTAATGACGGATATAGCAGAAATCATATTGACTTACTTGAAAATATAGGTCTGCATACTCCCGACAACAAACTAGAAATCGAAAACGGAGAAAAAATCATACACTATGCGATCACACATGGTACCTTTGCCTCTATTCTGACGTTTCTGGGAAGGAAAAAAGAAAACACAATGACAAAATCTTGTTATTAGTAGAATTATGGAAACCACTTACAGTCCAAATGCGGTAGGTATACTACCTTAGGCAGGTGCTGATAAAGAATTTAGTCCAAAAATTATTGGTTTGGTTAGAAGTGCCATAAGACGAAGAATTCTACATTCAAACTGAACCACACTGCGGTCTTCGCCAGGGGAGCCACCAAGTAAATTTTTAGACGAAAAAAGCGTAACGGTTGAAAACTGAAATCTTAAGAGTACAGCAGCTTAACAATAAGTTCAGTTCACACAACCTTCAGACCTAGGTCTTTTGCCTTGCGGGACCGGGATATCAATCTTCGAGTTAATAACAATGCGGTAGTCAAAACTTGAAATTATCATTTCTCTGACTTATTAAATGTTCAACATTTTTGCGGAATGTTAGAGATGGAAATTGTCAAATGCGGAATGCAGAAATGTGCATAGGGGACCCATTATTTGATAAAATCATACAGGCTTTATGGTACTATTTTTTCAACCTTGATCGATTCGGTTGGCAGAGTTAATTACTTATTCCCGTTGAGTGGAAATTGGCCCCTTAATGTCTTATCTTTATTAAAAGATATCGCTAAAAATAGCTCATCTTTGCCCGGCATTCAGATTCCTTTCTTACAAAATATTAGAGAGGATCACTAATCTGGCGCAAGTAATTTTAGGTGACTACCAGAGAGGATTGTGCTGGAATAGGACAGTCACTGATCAGTTTATCACTTTATCGCCTGGAACTCCAAAATGTGGTGAACTAGTTAGGATCAAATGCCAGGTTGTTGAACTTTTAATTATTTTATTGAATGATTCTCTATAACTAGTGCCATTGTCACTTTGCAGTTCCCAAGAAATTCCTCTTCTAGCTGTACATCTTTTCAAGACAGCTAAAATGCAACACTGGATAGGTCTCCGACCTGTTTCAGATGAACGATTTTAATACGCATGCGTATAAAAAGTTAAATATAAGCCTTGTAAGTTTTTTGGCCTCACTCCTTGGTGAGATGAATAGATATGAGATCAACATAAGCCATGCCATTAATGAACAAAGGCCGTATAAATTGTACCCGTTATGGTGGCAAACTACCCATTAATTGTTTTTATCAATTGGCTTTGAATTTAACGCAGGTAATACCTTTGTGGTCTATTTCCTCTGCCTTTGTTTTGCCATTTGAAATCCAGTACTTGTGTCGACTTAGTGCTAGAATAAGCGAAAGGACTTCGTGCTTATTAGCCAAATAGATTTCTCGAAGAATTAAATAGGCAGATCGTGATTTCGGATGCAATACTACAGGATGCTTTGTAGAATAGAACGCCATGCTATTTTGGAGTCGTCCTCTAACTTGAAAGAAGCCAATGTCATCAAGAAGTGGGTTCAATGATCGAAGAATACTTGTTTTATGAGAATTTTTTATGCTGCAGTATTTCATATGCTTCACCATTGGTGGCAAATTGCAGTATATAATTTAGTAGTTTTTGTTGCTTCCAAAGTGATAAATATTTGGCTAGAATTTGATTCAACTATTCATTAGAAAGCGAACGGATCCAAGTGAAAATAAGTATTCAGTTTAATGCTTCTTCTACAAGCCCGTAATTTCGTTTTACCGGTGACCATATGTCTAAATGGGTTGTGGCACCAACTAGGATTATGCCATTAGAGGGAGTGCAATTGAAGTTTTTTGGAAGGTAGACCACGAGAGGTGCAATCTGCTGGGTTATATGCATTTCAGTGCATCGTTCCAGCGCAGGTTGTCAGTCCGAACCATTTGCAATGATTTTTTTACTTTTACTTCAACGTGAGGCAACTATTCCAATGGATCAAATAACCGACTTGATATTGGATAGCACAGTTTATTTCGTAGAGCTTGTTGAATTTGTTAATTGAGTGACGAAACATAAACCTGTCCTTCGTTGAGTTCCTATTAATGCCCAATACCATTGTATGTTCTGCTTTTTGTTAATTATTGTCTAGATTTTTTTAGGGTTGGCTTATGATTGTTCAGATGGAAAGCCATGTAGTATTCTACCATTTTTAGATTTCCACTTTCTCAGATTAAAGCCATAACTGCGAAAAACTTTGGTGATAAGTGTAGCTCTTTTAAGTGTAACGCTTTTTTCAGTGGTGATTCATCATCATCACCGGACACCAAGTCATCAACATAAATATCTTTTCGGATGATTTTCGGAAGTATCGGATGATATCTTGAAGCCTTTTAGAACATGGTTTTAGTCTAGGTATTCCCGAGCTACTTGTTTAATTGCTTTAATGGTCTAGAATGATGAAAAAACCTAACCATAATTTAATGCTAGTAAACGAAAATGACATCTACGTTTCAAGGAGGGAGCTGCCTTGTAATTTTTGACACTACCAAGGCATCAATGGAAAATTCAAGTGTGGTTTTGGGTTTTAACAGTAACAATGCTTTTTCACGTTCCAGAACTAGCTTGTTCCAATCTACTAATAGAAGCACGCACATTTCTTTTTCAGTTTGGAAACTTCAAAGATTCGGTTAGGAAACTTGATTGCAAATTATTTTTTATCAATTATGCTCATTGCATCAAAATTGCTACAATGAAATAGCAAGTTACCTTTTTTTGGCACATTGCGCATTGAGATGCGGTATTTTTGTTTTTAGTTTGGCCACCATACTCTTTCAATGTTTATTTAGAAGAAACATGTTCTCTTATTTCTGTCCTTGGAACGGATCTTTTGAAAGCTGACACCATTGATTTCAGAGTGTCGTTTCGACCACTTAGGAACTTCGCCTCGTAATTAATGAATCAAAAGGAAATATTTATGATAACAGGTTTAAGATTTCTAAACGCAACTGATTTTAGTATAGTGGTGACCACACATCTGAAGGATCAAGCAATCTGAGGTAACAGAAGCATTTCAAGGAGTGAAATGCTTCTGTTACCTCGGATTGCTTGAAACTCATTGACGGATAATTCTGAGGGGTGGGAGATGTGCATGATATGTGGCCTCAAACGATCCCTGAGTGTAAGGCAGCCTTTTGCCAGTCAAAGAAGTTGCTGTGGGTGCTCATTATTACAAACGATTGTCTATCACAATCTGCAAAGCAAGGTCAGGATTGAAATCGATCAAGTCAGATTGATGATACGGTATGAGCCAGCAATGGCTTGTGAAAGTCGTTTATTATTATTATACATGTATCGTTTTGTTTGTTTAACGACATTTTTTTGTTCAAAATGAAAAAAGCGCGAAAGCAGCATCATAAAAAAAATTAAAGTGTGAAAGTAATAAAAATTCTTATGCGAGTACGATTAGGGCGCGCACACAAACACATACATGACTAAAAGTCTGTATGATTCAATTCAAATTAGAGTATCACAGCATCTATCTAGATTCTATTCTTTTAATGTAAGAATATAAAAAAAAAATTAATACACGCGGTTAGGAATGATTAATTGTCTCAGGCATGGATTTTTGTATGGTACTTTTTTAGCTAATGATGTATTAGATTTTTATTAGCAAGATTGATTTGTCATAGAAAATCATTAATTATTTTATTTTCTTATGTTGGTAGATATTTAAAGCGTTTAAGTTTTTTTTTACGACGATAATGAGATTTTTTGTGCTTTTGCTGTTTAAAGGTATGTCTAATGACAATTACATTATATTAGTGTGGAAATTATAATGATTTCGATTTGAAATTTAATCGAATCATGGTAATCGAAATTGGCAATTGGTGGTAACCTAATTTACAGATATTTTATGGAATTAGTTGATCAGTTTTGTAATTAACGTTATATTGCCACATCATGAGCCCGAATTTAACCTACATTACTGTAGGTTACAATGATTTACTGTAGGTTAAAATCATTGAAAACTGAGTTTTCCCATGGGAAAACTTAGTTTTCAAAGGAAACCAGATCTTATACATGAGTTGTTTAGTAAACTGTTATAAATATTTATGATCGTGCTGCACTTAAAAATAAAAAACACACAACAGATAATTCATAAAAGTACCCATCTTAACGTAATGAGCAAAAATCTACTCTTCATACCGTAATGTAACATAAAATCAAAAACCTTCGGCAACCCCTAAAAATAAAAAAAAAGAAGAAAATGATCAAAATCCATCTCTTAATCTTTGCCTATGAGTATGTACACATCTTACATAAGTCGCTGTGATGTGATTACATTATATGTTTATTTGACTGCATAATAATGTGGAATGCATGCCGCGCATTACCAACCCATCAAGCAAAAAAAAAAAAAAGTTTTAATTCGTCAAAATATAAACATTAGTTTTACCACCTAAAGCGAATTATTTACACCATAATGAATTCTGTTATAGTCGGTCGAATTAAAAAAAAAAATAAAATAAAACTCTTGTATCAAAAGAAGGGTCCTCATACGTTTCGTGATCCTTTTACCATTATTACATTTCATTTTTTTTATACTTTGTATATTGTTACTCTTAAACTATTGTAGTTTTTATTAAAACTCGGTATATATTTGTACACCCAAACTACAAAGGGATCTAAGGGTAACAAAATTCAATTTCAGTTTAGTTTGGTTTTTTGCTTAGTGATGCTGTTGTTGTATAGTTTGTAAGTGAATTGAATTCAAATCAAAATTCAATTGAAATATTTTGATTTGAAATATATTCAGACCAAGCGCACAAAACTATATACATCATGAAAAATTGGTGGGTTTAGTTTTTTTGGGTTTTGTTGTTGCCTATACAAAGCTTCGATGATTTATGATGTCAATGCAGTTGGTTGGATTTAGACATACTTTTTTTTTAACATATTTCATATTTGGTGATATAATTTTTGGTAAGCTGTAACAGCTAACTAACACCTTTTAACGATGTGACTCGATTTTTTTTTATTGTTTGGTATGCTGTGAAATTGATTTCTTCATTGCGTTACACTGTTTACGAGTTTGAATTGGACGACGCTGTTTGTAAAATGATTTAAAAGGTTTACTAATGTTAAAGGAGTTATGCGGTTTTTGGTCAAAAATCAATGCTTTAATAAGAGTAGTTGCAAATTAATGAAACAATGGCATTATTTTGCAATTATTAAAAAGAAATTATTGAAACCATATAGGATACAAGCTTTAGCACAACATATAAAGAAGCAAACATCAAGCTGCTAAAAAATAATACCTTTTTTCAATGGAAATACTTATGGGCTCCTATCAGAAAAGTCAAGGCAAATCATAATACACTTTTCGGAGTATTCGGAGTATGTGTGATATGTCAAAGGAAGTTATCCGCGGTTTTAACGCATTGGAAGAAAACACCAAAACTAAAAATCCGTGGCTTAGACATATTTTATTTTCAAGGCTAGATGATTAAATTCTGTGAAAATGGGCAGAAATAACCACTAATGATCCATATTTTAGTTTTGACAACTTTATCTAAATTCTTGAAAAGCGATGTAATACGTCGAACGTGAAAATTATCAAAGGTGCACATCTGTAAAATCATCATCGTCCTATATGTAAGTATATCAGTGTCAATACAAACACACATTTGCACAGACTAGCTTCCGGTCCATCAACCAGTCTAAAAATAGAGCAAAATACCAATTTGGAAGCAAATAATTCCGACAGCAACACTGATCGAACTAATGCTGTACTGTGCCGCTCAATGTATGCATAATATGCATGGGTGATAGACAAATATGCCTATCAATAATTCTGTCAAATATTGTTAGATCCGGATTATACCGGCTTCTTTATAATCGAGACATGTGCAAAACATTTCTAAATACAAAAAAATATTCGAATTCCACTGATATAGAACCAATCTATCGTTTCGGTAACGGTTTTACTATGAAAAACTATCAAGACTGCACAAATTGGATGAAAGAATTTGAATGGCCCGCAATCGAATCGCTAACACTTTCGGATACACTGTAATCATTGTATCATATGACATTGACAAGATTTTAGGACCCTGCTTCCGACTTCTGCGACCTGAATGTGTGGTAAATACTGTACCTGGCTAGATAGTTTCTGGAGAATACTCAACCAATAAACAAACCAACGTCCGTCTTCATTAAGAGTTCCAATGGGATGAAAGTGTACGTGAATTATGACAGACTGCAAGACCTTCAGGGATATTTTATTCATCAAAGCAGACATGCTGCCAACATCTTTTTTAGTGGCCTAGAAACTGCAGCTTGTTTGTTAAATGATGTGCTCCGATCTTCTTACGGAAGCAGCTGTGTGGCGCGTAACATTGCGGTTAATCGCAAAGTTCCGTGGTAGAACGAGCAGCTGACTAAACTCCGTAAGAGGGTTAGGAAATTATTTAATAGGCCAAAGCATTCTAATGAGTGGAATGAATATAGGCAAGCCCTAACAAATTATAATACCGAACTAAGGCGTTCCAAACGCCTTACGTGGAGGAAAAACTGTGGTAATATCGAGGATATACCTACAGCTGCTCGACTCCATAAAGTTCTAGCTAAGGACCAGTCCAACGAGATTGGGCTTCTTTTGAAATCCGATGGTAAATGTACATCGGGTCGCAAAGACTCACACGAAACATTGCTTCAAGTGCACTCACCGGGCTCCACTGTATGCAACACAAATACAATAAATAACCCTATATTTGGTACATATATGGGCGCAAATGTGGGTTGGATTAATAGCTCATCTGGTAAGCTTTTTACTCCGGAAAAAATCAAATGGGCCATTATCTCCTTTCAGCCGTTCAAGGTTCCAGGCGAAGATGGAATCTTCCCAGCCTTTCTCCAAAGGAGGTTGGATTTGATTTCCCCTGCTCTGGTAGCCTTATTTAGAATTAGCTTCAATTTGGGTCACAAACCACAGACTTGGAGCCAAGTCAATGGGATTTTTATCTCAAAGCTTGGCAATCGGCCAAGTGAACTCCCTATGTCCTACCGAGCGATAGCTTTTACATCATTTATTCTAAAAACTATGGAACGACTGGTAAATCTTCATATCAGAGACTGGTTAACTGTAACCAGACCCCTTAATCCAAATCAATTTGCCTACAGAAAAGGCAAATCCACAGAAGGGGCGCTGCATCTACTTGTTATCAAGGTTGAAGCGGCTTACCGCTCGAAATAAATTGTGCTGTGTGCTTTTTTAGATATTGAGGGAGCTTTCGACAGTACTGGATACCACTCAATTGCTAGGGCAATAACGCGTAGAGGTATTGATGTTCCCACTAACCACTGGATTAACTCCATGTTGGCTAGTAGGGAGATTACATCGAAATTAGGTAATTAATCAGTCACGGTTACGGCAGTAAAGGGATGCCTACAAGGCGGTGTCCTGTCACCTTTGCTGTGGTTACTCGTGATCGATGAGTTACTTGATGAGCTATATCTACTCGGTGATGACGCCATTGGTTATGCGGACGATTTGATTATCATATTCTCTGATGGACATGAATGTACGATGTCTGACAGCATGCAACAGGCATTGTTTGTTATTTAGAATTAATGCACTAAAGAGGGCCTTTTGATAAATCCTAACAAGACAGTCCTGGTACCATTTACCAAAAGACGTAACTTTGGTTCAATTAATTTAAATGATATTACTATCAGATACTCCAATGAAGCCAAATATCTGGATGTTATCCTAGATAAGAAACTGAATTGGAACTTTCATACCAAATCAACTACCAAACGCGCGGTCAGAGCCATGTGGGTCTGTAGGCGTATGTTCGGCAGGACTTGGGGCCTCAGCTCAAAAATGATTTACTGGATGTACATCATGATAGTGAGACCAATTATAACCTATGGGTCCATAGTCTGGTGGCCGAAGGTACAACAAAAAATTTATTATAAAGAAGCTTACCTCATTGCAGAGGCTAGCATATCTCGAAATCACAGGTGCTATGAGCACCTGTCCTACTGTGACAATGGAAGCCCTCATCGGACTCACTCCACTTCATATTTAAATCAAAAAATCAGCTGCTACTTGTGCAGTTAGATTACAGCTGGTGAATCAATATAGTCATGATGATCATATGGGTCATCTGAACCTTTTGAATTAACTCTCTGACTTGGATATGTTCTTTAGAGTCCCGGACGTGATGCCCAAGGAACTCTGCTTTGGCAGGAATTTCGGGGTAACAGTCCTTGATAGAACCGTTTGGAATACTCGTGGACCTCTTATGGAACCTAGCAGCCTAGTCTGGTTCACGAAAGGGTCAAAAATGTATAGTAGAGTAAGCAATTGGAAGCATTGGCTTCCAACTGCCTGGATTCAAAGTTGGTCAAAAGCTGTTATTCACTGCTACAATCTCCCTCTTGTCATAACAAAGTTAGGTTGTGGTGGGTACCTGGTCACAGGGGTATCACTGGAAATTAGATAGCCGACAAAATGCGTGGGCTGGCTCATCAGCTACACAAATTGGCCCTGAGCCTTTCTGTGGCATTCCGTGGGCCTCAGTAGTCTACAATATTAGTTCACATTTTGTGAACGTTTAGGAGTGTCATATTGTATCTTTTGCATTTTATAATTGCCAATTTTTTATTTTCCTCTTCTAAATTATTAAGACGTTTCAATGTAGTTGAATTAAAATTCGAACGGGCTACCTTAGCAGGCTGTCCTCTCTAATTTTCTAGTTCATCCATTATATTTACCAAATTTTTCTCTGCACAACTGGTAATATAATTGGTGTTTTCATCCTTTTCTAAACCCTGTTTAGTAAACTTTTTTGGAATGCATAACAATTTTCTTTTTAAAATATATGTTCCTTCGGTCCAACTTATTTAAAAATCGAAGAGTTTTTAGTGGAGTTTTCCCTAGGGATAAACTTTAGTTCGCTTTTTTATTGTTGCAAAATAGTTTTCTATATGACTATTGGTTTGGGTTTTCTCGTGAAAAATACTGGACCAGAGTGGTAAATATGTTATAAACTTTTTTAGAAACTTTTCTAAGAATAGCAGGTTGTAATATAAATTTACCGCATAGATTTCAATTGAGAAAGATGCGAAAATTATTGAATCCGAATTTTTTTTTAAATAGTTATAGAATTTTGTTTGTTTATAAATGGTTTCATTCAGCTTTCTTTATGATGATAGATCCTCTTGTTCAGTTAGATCAAATAAATCGTTAGTTTGAAAAATGTCAATTTTCATAGATGCACTTTGTTCTACTATTATTTGCAAACTAGCTAAAACATTCGGTGTTACATATTTATTTTTTAAGAATACCGACAAGTTACGCCAAATATCTTTAATTAAATTATAGTCTGCCAATAAATAGATTGAAGCCATGATTTGTTCCATTTTAATCAAAGCATCTATGTCCATTTTTATCAAAGCATCTAAAACTGCATTTATACCAGCAAAAATTAAAATCAGTGATAACTGTTTCGAATATTGGCCAACATTTAAATTTTTTTTCAATTTCAATACGATAAGATCTATGCCAACCAATCATATCCAAATTGTGGCTAGAGCTGACCATATCAGTAAATGGGAATGGATCAGAAGATTCACTTGACGTGATGGTAACAGGTACAACCAAAGCGTAATATAAAATTGAGGTTTCTATTTTAAATGGGTTTCTAACCAAACCCCCAGTTACATCCAGATACGCTACTAATGTTTCATTTTTGGAATTATTCAGTAATAATTCCAACAATTTTATTTGGGTTTGATTCTATGTAACTACATAAAATGGTTTAACGGATAATTTTTGAATTGTTAGAGAAGGATTCTTTTAAAATATCGATAATATCGTCAGAATCATTATCTTCTTCTTGAAGTTTTTTTGAACGAGCTTTCCGCAAAACTTCCAATGATTTCACAATGATGGTTTTTGAGTTTTCAATATATTTATGATTTTCTTTATTTATCAGGTTTTCGAACACCTCCGAAGCCGTTTTGTTAATAATTATATCTTTCATTTATTTTCTTTCCAAGCCTCTCAATTGACGAGTTTTAATAATCTTATGATATATGGTGCCTGCGGTACTTCTTATTTCGAATACACTGAATTCCATATTATTATTTATTAATTTGTATTTTTTACAATTTTTGTGGCCACAATATGCTCGAATACTAATACTTTTCAAACCCATTTCTAATGATTTTATGTTTACTAAGCAGCCTGTTTTATGTTTCAATAAGTGTGAAAATATACTTGGATAGGCCTTAGAATCTATTTTATTTAAAATGCTATCATAAATTGCATTCCAGGTTATAAGCGGAATTTCAATATGACCAGCGATCTCAGTATAAATATTGGATCTAGATAGAAACCTTCTGATTTTTTATGGTAGAAATATGTTTTTGAATTTTCTTTGATGCAAAATATTCACTTTCTTTGTCATCTTTATCATGTGACTTCGAAAATTTCTATTGTATGATCTGTTGTTGGAACTTTGCTTGTACTCTTCGACATTTAATGTATCGAGATTCACTATTTTAGTGTCGTACGAGCATGTTAGGGAATTCGACCGGCCTATAGATTCAAGCTTACTCAAATTGATATTTTTAAGTAATTCACATTGAAATTCACTTTTATCATATATCACTTTAAGCCATCGGCTTAATATAAAAGATATATGATATAAAAGATATATGATATAATTTAGGGTTGCCTGATGAAATTTTTAATTTTTTTTGGGATGATTTTCTGGGCTAACTTCACATACGTGTGTTAACTGAATACCAAGGAGTATACATCGTTAGATCAAAACAAATAAAATTCAATTACCAATTTACAAAAATATAATCTTCGGCATCACAAACAGCTGTGCGGGTCTAAAAACATCAAACAATATATACTTGACCTTGGAAAAAAACCCAATCAATTTTTTTTGCTGTATGAATTCAAATTACCAATTTTTTTTTTTGCATTTAATCCTGTATTTAAATCTAGAAACCTGGAACCTTATCTTATTTGTTTACATAAATATAATTTTGCTTCTTGTACTTAAATGAGGTTTACCATCAAACAATTTTAATTTCTAAAATCGTAAATCTTTTAATCCTCGTCCATCTTACGGTCAAAATCTCTAATGTATGATACTTTTATCCTATATATATCTATACGTTATGTTCTAATTTAAATGCTCGTATATATATATATATATATATATATATATATATTTATATATATACGAGCATTTCTATTATATCATCTTAATCTTATATATTTCGTAAATATTATTATGTTGTTTTGTTTATTTTTTATTTCACAACATCAACAACAACACCACCATAAAAGATGTTTATGTTATTGTGTTTAGTATATGGTATCCTGTTTAATTTTTGGTTCAGTAATTTTACGGCTAAAATATAAACAACCCCCTGAATTATATTTACGATTTACGAACATCTATACATATAATCCATATCATATATACTTCCAGGTGTCAACGTAGAGTAGTACACGTAAATAAGAAATCATCTAAGCACTTTATATTGTAACCGAGATCTATAATGTAGTCAAAACATTTTTTTTTTCGTTCATTGGTGGTCACAAAAAAATATAATATGATTCGATCAAATTTAATCATCAATTCGATTGTTTCTTGTTTGTTTTCTTATCAAACATCTTAAATTCTTACAAAGTCATTCTTCATGTAATAAACCAATAAAAGAGTAAATTTATATTACAATGAATCAGTTTGTGTGTGTGTGTGTGGTGACTCAAAGGTATTCTACTCGAGTCTGGTGTATTCAGATAAAAATCATTTTGTACCATTATAGTACATCGATTTGTTGTAACTTTTTTTTTTTCGATAAAGATATTTTGTAAGATTTTTCTAAGAATATTAAATAGGAAAAAAAAAATTAAATTAGAAAAAAAAATTTATGATCTCTTTTTCTCCCGCTCGATTTTTTTATTGAAATTTGAATCTTCAATCATGAATCTTGATGAATTTTAATAAGAAAATAAATAAATATACATACATACATATATACATATTTAAGATAATTTCAGATCAAATTTATATTTTCGATTAAGTTGTAGAATTTATTACTTAGAAAGATTAAATTTGTATGATATAAATTATTTATATTATTTTTTATAAAAAATTTTGATTTAAATTTTTTATTTTATTTATTTTCTTATATACATATATACATTTTTCTTGAAGCAGTTTGAAAATCGTCAAAACGACGATGTAATTACACTTTACGTAAATGGTTGAGATGGAATTATATATAATCGATGATTGAATCAGATTATACGCTGATTATGGCTTTTGTTGTTTAGATATTCTGAGGATTATTCTGGATCTGTTATAATTTTGTTTTTGTGAAATGTTATGGTTGGTTTTTGAATCCGTTGTTAGTGAGAGGAAGTCAAATTTTTGGGATTTCCCAATAATTTGCACACTGAGACCGGTGTAAAACATCTTTAAGTAAAAATATCGTTGCACAATATTTTTTTAGGGTTATGAAAACCAAACTTTATTCATTTAATTTCCCGATACAGGTTATAGTATCATTAAACGCTCGTTTAACTGTATTATTTTGAAAGGTAGCTACCCTAGTGAGGCCATTATTTCTATGATGCAATTGTTTTATCTAGTCAAGGAGGTAATATGTCCTTGACGATAATAATATCAACTTCCTTTAGGAAACTGCTTTATTTGCCCTTTATGTCTATTTGGCAACGAAGTCAAGAATTCAACATTCCAACTATTTCAAAAGTGATATTAATAGACACATATATGCCTTAAAAGTCTTCAAGCCATGCCCTTTGGCAAGGTGTATTAAAAATGCTCCTCCATAGTCTATTTTAAGAAAGATCGAACAAACTCATTTCTATAACTAAGTATAGGTTGCCACACAATTAAGCTTTGCACAAATGCAGATGGTAAATTTGTTGATAACTTGCTTTATTTTGCTTTTACCCCCGGTATCCACAGCCACTGCCTTATGCTAACGTAAAAAATATGCCTATATAATTGTTACCATTGATTGTTATAATTTCGTCTATGAGTAGTGAATTGATGTTTGTCTGAAAAAATAGTGTGCTTTTCCAATCTTTCTCTTTCCACTATATAATTTGTACACTAATTGCAATTCGAGTGGGAATAAACGCTGTGAAGCTCAATCAGCTTTCGTTGACTCGTGAGTGATTGCCTACAAAAATTATCCATCCTGGGATCAGTTGCCATCATAGTCTGGGCTGATGTGCCAATCAGTTGAGGACAATTTTTAAAACGGTACCACGTCTCACATGATAAGGATAGTTTTAATTGTGTTTCTCTTTTTAGAATGTTTGTAAGCCTAGACAGCAAAATGCATGCATATTAATTGTAGATTTGTTCGTCGATATATATATCTTGGAATGTAAATTCGGCTAACATGGCACATTGCTCGCTGGTTTGACAGTTTATCTGTCCAACCCAAGTTTACAAGACGTTTTATTATCGCCATGCGTCTTGTGTCTAATATTGCAGTTGTGTTTCTTGACCATTTCCGGAGAATGTTTTTTTTTAATAGTGCCAATGGCTTTATTCTTGAACCTTTCTACAAAAGAGACTTACAAGAAGTATTCAAATCTTATAAGCCAAAATTATTAAACATTTTTATGTTTTAACCACTGTTAATATACTTAATATTTAAGTCCAGAATTTCTTTATTTGCATTAACCTTAAATATTGAAATTATTTCAATTAAAGATCCGTAAGTAGTACAAGTGGATCTACCCGTTTAAGTCGTTGGTACTTTGGTGGTTTTAGTCTACCTCTGCCCTTGGTTTCATGTTGACATCGGAATCCAAACTAAGAGACAATTTTTCGAAAAAGTTCTATATTGTTGGAAGCATGCTTATTGGTCGATATGACGATATTTGTGTTACATTTTTCTCGGGCTTCTGAATCATTGTGATAACGGAAATTTTCAATTTCAGTGGTATATAACCAGTTTGCATGATTGCGTTGAAGATGCATGTTATTAGTTTTAAACATTTATCAGGTAATTCTTATCATTTTCCCCGTAATAAGATCATATCTCGGTATCTTTTTCGGGTTTAACACTTTTCCACTTAAACTTAATTTGCTTGAAGGACGAATCATTATCGGTTTGCTCAGGTAGAACAAATTTATTAGCATCTTGATGAAGTGTAAACAATTCTTTTAGATGATCAGCGAAAGCTAATGCTTTTTCTTAATCGCTTCTTGCCCAATTTTCACTTGTCAGTCTAATCAGTGAGTTAGAATTAACTGGTCTTTTTACATTTTTCGTGGCCTTCTACATAGAGTAATCTGTTCTTTCGGTTGCCGAGAGTTTACTTAAATAATTCTGTAAAGTCTGGTTTGGTTCTTCCTTCAGTGCAATTCTTAGAGTTAAAGGAGGGTTGAATTGTTTCCCTTGCCTCCTTATTATTCGTTTCTTGACGGCGGGTGTATGGACTTGTTGGCCAGTCGGTGGGTTGACCAGCTGATAAGTAATTAAAACTCTGTTCTTCTATGGCTTCAAAAAGTTGTCTGCCTTTCGGCGATGTTAGTCTTGACCCCCAGTGGATATGTTAAGCATTATAATATTCCCCTGCAGTGAATTTATTACCCAATTGGTTAAAATAATCCATGAACTGTGGTTTTTTTATAGCGTGTTTTGGTGGGCGGTATACTGCTGGTATTACACAGTTTCCATACCATTCCTGCAAGCAGATGCTCGTTAATTGAATATGTTCTTTCTTGCATTTATTAAGTTCGTAGTGTTTTAAGCTTATTTTAATTTAAGCTGTGCCACCATGTGCCTTGCCATCCGAATGGTTAGTGTCATAAATTGAATATCCATTAATTTTAAAATAGTTCTTATTTGTAAAGCGTGTTTCAGATATTAACATTGTCAATATTGTGCTCGATGAGGAATGCTTAAACCTTGGCTTTGTGTTGTGCTAGGCCATTGGCATTCCATATTGCTATTTAGTCCATTCATTTTTGATTTTTAGCGACAACCATCATATTCATATTTTGCATCATTAAATCCATGTTTTTCTCCAACATTACCATGAACCATTGCATCATATCGGTAAGCTTGTTTAATGCTATAAAGATATGTTTCCTTCATTAATATTTTGCACTTTTGGAGCAGCTTCTTTAAGGATACTAGTATATGAGACTCCATGATGTACGTTACTGTTTACGGTTGCATTCTGGTTTACACCTTGCATGTTGTTGGGCGAAACCATCGACTAATTCTTCGTTCTAGCTCCAAATATATTGGGCACCTTCTATAATTCGCCGTTTGATTTCTTCGCAGTTGCTACATCTTTTCACAGAAGTATCGGCTTTAGTTTTGCTAAATTCCTTGGAATTATGTATAGTTTCTCGCAGATAACACAGACATCGTTCAATAAACAATAAGCTTTACTATGTCCATATTCTTAGCATTTAATACACTTTATGGGCCCAGTTCTTTTTCTGGGTTCCTCTACTGCTATTCTACTATGCAAAAGATACTTCAAGATATATATTCCATGCCTTTCTTTTGTTTTTTTCTTTTCTACTTCCAACTCTACGCGGAACAATGTTGAGGCACTTTTTCTCTATTAAAAATGTTCGTTATTATTTTAGCGTGGAAGCCTTTATCAATAAGAGCGTTGTTTATTTCACTTGGATCTACGAAACTCTTAATACCTTTTATTACCACAACCAATCTTTTCTGGCTCTTTAGTTGGTAAGTACAGTACTGTTTACTAATTTTGTCGAATTGAGTAATCAATGCTCTGTAAGCATTATTGTTGAGAGATAGGATTTTTGTTTCTTTTATATTTCCTTTCTTCACCCCAGAAATGTAAAAGTTTCCATCCGTTATATTATTTATTAAGTCATTATAATTATTTGTGTGATAATAATATATTTATGTTTGCTCGACGAAAGCAACTTTTCTCCGGAGACTAAAAGTGTTTCTAGAAGAGGTATTTTTGTCATTTGTTATTTGAATTGCTTTCTTTTTGCAGTCCACAGCTTTCATAAAGTCATTTACCAAAATGGTGCTCTGAATTTTGTTAGTCATTAAAGGAGATAATTTTTGATTTTCTTCAGCTATACCTTATTGCTCTTGTTGCTAAAAACGGAACCGATGCTTCTTTTGGCCCAACTACTAAATATAATTCAATGTCACCCTAAAAGAGATTCTAAATCGAAAAGGGCTACCTAAATCGAACCTAACTATTATGTGAACACTCAGTGTCATTAGTCAAACCGTTCCGCCGATGGTGATCTATATTCTTATAGATCCGGAAAAAGTTCAGAAGTTTTTATCTCAGAGTTAGGCACTGCAATCTCAAATAATGACTGTACAATTAAAACAAAATTCGATGGATATACTTTAAAATATTTCCATCAGTTTCTGGTAAAAAATAACCCAACGTTTCCACTGATTTATTTTGTTGATGGCTAAGATATTACCCATGTGCCACTAAAAGTAAGCGAGTTACCTGTGGGATTAGGACTAATAATTATTGATTTGTATTCAAATGCGACTAGAATTTTGCAGCCGTGTGATAATTTACTACGTAAATATTTTGGATCAAAAAAGGTTTTGAATGACGCAAATAAAAACCATGTTCTTCTTTTTCCATAGCGCATTTTGCTTTTTTGCTATTGAAAGCGTTTGAGTAATGCGTTTTATGCGCAAATCATATCAAATGAATTTAAAGCTTTTTTTTAAATCTTTGCGGAAATCATCTATCCTTTTCGTGCCAAATATAGTAATACTGAGTGAAAGCTGCGTAAATCTTTCACAATTTTCTGATACTGTTACAATGGAAGTACATATATTTCAGTCAATAAACCTACCGTCACAAATGTTGCTATCGATAATCAGTCTATCGAGGACTAATTGGGACTTTTACGAGCTAAACCATTTTTGCTAAACCAAGAGATATTTAAAAAAATTGTGATAGTTTCCAATATAATCCCAATATAATTTCCAATATTGAGCAGAACAAACCCAAAAAATAGAGAAGCAAAAGTTGTTACAAGAAAAGCAAACACGTATAAGTTGTCAAATTTAAAAAACTAAAAATAATAAAAGTACATGTCAAATTAAAAGCTTTAAAAAAGCAAGAAAATCCAATTACTTAAAACGGGTTACCCACAAAATCCATTATATCATAATCCAGTTCTTTAAAATCGACCCTCACAAAATTGACTTTGGACATAAATCACTTTTGACAAAATCCATTTATGTCAAAATCCATAAAAAGCCCAACGAATCAAACGTTTTTATTATTTTTACAAGCCCGGTTTGCAAAAGGATTTATTGGATTTTTTATGGATTTCGACAATTAAATAATAATGAATGAATGGCAAACAAAGCGACCGATACATATGTACATGGACTTAAATCGGTAATAGATTGCCGAATCATGCAGAAAATTGTATTTAATAAATTTAAATTTGTGAATATCGGAAAATAATTTTGAAGTTCATTGTTCCAATTATATTACTCCTTTTCATGCATAAATATGTATTATGTGGGTACCGGTTGAAACTGGATATTTTACAACTGGATTTGACGAAACAAAATAATTCAAAACTGGATATTTCGAAACGAGATAAGGTACAAAACGAGATATGGTACAAAACTGGATATTTCAAAACAGGATATTTCGACATGTGATTTAAACTTAAAATGATTTTTTAGGAAAGTTCTGGAATATGGCCAATTAGAAAGGAACTCGGCGAGTTCTTAACCGATTATGACGAAATTCTATATGTAGGATGGGAATGAAATTTAAAAATGATTTTTTGGAAAAAATCTGGAATATGGCCAGTAAGAAAGGAACTCGACGAGTTCATAATCAATTATGATGAAATTCTATGTGTAGAAAAATGTGATTCTAAAATGATTTTTGAGGTAAGTTCTGAAATATGGCCAGTTAGGAAGGAACTTGGTGAGTTCTTAACCGATTATGATGAAATTCTATATGTAAAATGGGAATGGGATTTTAAAATGATTTTTAATAAGTTATGTTTAAAATACTTAATCGAAAACGTGTGGAAAACAACAACTAATATAATAACATATTCATAAAATTAAATATAACATTACCTAACGAAACAAATATAGACAAATACTTCTCACAAATAATTCTCACAGCGTAATGATAAAACCATATTAATTTTCCGAAATATACACATAATTTATGTTCTTATTCTTTAATTTTTTAATTAATTTTTCTCACATAGATTTTCTAAAGTGAAGAAAAGTTATATTAAGTAGAATAAAAAATAGATGAAGATACATTTTACTGACAGTAAACTCGATCAAGTCAATGATTATTTTAATAAGATGAGAAAAGCAGCAATTAAAAAAAAACCATTAAGTGAAGGAAAATTCTATTTCTCTCCTTAGAAATATTCAAGTATGGAACCTTACTGGCTTTATTCCAAAACTTACCCAAAAAATCATTTTAAAATCCCATTTTCATCCTACATATAGAATTTCATCATAATCGGTTAAGAACTCACCGAGTTCCTTCCTAACTAGCCATATTCCAAAACTTTCCCAAAAAATCATTTAAGTTTAAATCACATCTCGAAATATTCTGTTTGGAAATAACTACTTTTGTACCATATCTCGTTTTGTACCTTAAAATATTCAGTTTTGAAATATCCAATTTTGTCCCTTATCTCGTTTTGTCAAATCCTATTTTGGAATATCCAGTTTTAAAATGTCCAGTTCTGAGCGGTTCCCGTATTATGTATGTATGGATGCATTGCAAATACTGTGTTGCTTTGCAAATACTATACTAACACAATTTTTAACAGTGATAATGCCGTCATAGTATCTACAGATAATAAAAAAAGCACATTTAGTTCGAGGTAACGCACCTTCAAATAAAAACTACTTGCTATTTTTTTCTTTTTTCGTGAATTATCAACGAATCTACTGGAATTCATTCAAATTTATCATTGAATACAGTGAAAATAAGGAAACGAATTATTTTTCAATCAATCGCATTTGCGTTGAAAACAATTTTTGCAATATAAATATGACTTTCTTTGTTTTTCCTTTAGTTTTAAAATAAAAGTTGTTGCTTGATAAAATAAAAGTCAAGCATTTATTTTATCAAAAAATATCTAAACTTGAAACATTTAATTTCATAAATACATATCTGGCAAATGAATTTGGAAATTTCTATAAGTAATAAAGGAAATCAAAAATTGAATGTGGAAGGATACTTCCCTATAAATGTGGTCAATGCAAGAAAACGGTTAAATGGGAATGCGCTAAAAGAAAAACAGAATATTGCAAATCCCGAATGGACACTAAAACAGTAAATGGCAAACCCATGGTTAAAAGAACAAGAGGTGAACATTTCGCATTCTCCTGAAGCTCACCAAAATTCATTGATATGGCAAATAAAACAAATAAAATTTATTTATGAAATAAAACAAAAAGCACACCTCAAAGACACCTGCTCAAATTATTTGCGATGCTATTTTGTCCTGCCAGAGTAATGTCCGGGTGAATTTGCCTAAAGAAAACGCTGACAATCTCAAAATATATCGAGTAATAGTGAGTAATTTGAAAGGGCCACTAACTTTAGATGATATAAATATTCCCGAAATTTTGAAAAATGTAGAAGGTGAAGTTTTCATTTTATTGGAAAAGCAATTTAATGAAAATTACATTACTATAATGGGAACTGTGACCAGTATTGAGCTTTTAGTCAAGGCGGATTGTTAGTTGATGGACGGTACTTTTGCATTTGTGCCAACAATTATGCATCAATTATTTACAATTCACGAGAGATTTAATTACGCGACATTTACCTCTGCTTAACTGCCTCATGAGCTCTAAATCAAAAGCTGCATAATATAGAGAAGTATTTTATGAAATATTTCGGGTTGCTTGTGATCATAAAATTTGTTTAAATCTCAAACGAATAATAACTTATTTTGAAAAGGCTGATATTCTCCAGTTCATCGAATGATGAAAACAACCGCGGCGTGTAGGAAGAAACTTTGAAAATCAAAGAAAACCGTTTATTGACAGTACAGAATGGCCAGGCAGACTACGTTAATTTTATTTAAAAAAACACTAATCAAACTTATCCCAAAGAGTTCCAAAGAAAAAAAATCTCTTGGGGTTCTGAAAAAATCATAAATGGGTATTCAATCATACGAGGATGCTTCATTAATATACGACATTGCTCAGATTGTGCTTGCCTTACCAGCAACAGAGGTCATTATGGAACGGGTTTTTCTGATATTGCCAAAATTGGGTACGCATTTTAGAATAGATAGATTTTGACAATAACGGATTTGATCAAAAGCGGGATTCCTTTAAAAAGATAGTAGATTATGAAATAATGGGTAAAGTGGAACTCCCACTAAAAACAGTGAGAAACCTTAAAACACAAACTACAAAAATCAAATATTATCTGAACAAACTAAAGAATATTACATTCCTCCAGCAAACTTTATTAACCTAACTAAAAGTACAAATACTAAAAATTAGCTTAAAGTCAATATTAATGATTAAAATATTTTTGTCTAACCGTAAGTTTTCAATTACAGTTTTAGTGCTTCCTCGTGTAAATGAACTTAGTCTCTAAAACTAAACCAATACCGGTACAAAAATTTAGCAGTTTTGCACTAAATTGAACCTTAGGAAATTGACTTATCAATTCGATAATTTTAATACTCAAATAGTCGGTAGTTTCGGCCAATTGGGGTCAGCTCCCACTGTCGTAACGCACAACGTTTTTATACGCGTCATTTTATTTATGTCTTCAAAGACTTCTATGGTTGAATTATAGCAATTTAAAACCAGGCTCAAATTTAAAATTTTTATACGTTTTTTCGAAAATATACATGACTAGAATGCTAAAATTTTGGTATCTAACTAGAATTATCTATATAAACTACCTTTTAAAATCATGAAAGCCATCTTAAACTCAATATTAATAAAGTGACAGCCATTAAAATTCAGATAAAAATACAAAACTTTAGGATATATAGAAATTGAATTTATTTTTTCTGTCAGATAGTTTTCGTTTCCTACTTTCTAAAATGTCAAAGTTCTCAAATTATATAAATATTTACTTCGAAAAACTTTCGAAGTGTCTGATTCTACAAAGTTTTTTTCAAATTTAATGTATATCTTTTACCTTAAAAGCTCAGCTTTTAGCTTTAGCTTAAAACATGGCGCTAGTTGACTGATAAGTTTGACAACTGGAATTTAGAAAAGGTCCAAATTCCTAAAAAAGCGAGAACCTTAAACCAGAGTTAAGTGTTGCTTTAAAATGGCGGTAGTCTTTCCAAACTTAGTATTTCATTACTTTTTCTAAGGCCTTGAAGAGCTTAAATAAGCTGAATTCAATACAGTCGATAGTCATATATATGTAACTTAAGTAATATTAATATTTTTAAGCTTAACTAGAAAAAGTCAATATAAACATTGTAAAAGAATATGATCAAAACCGAGCCAATAACATTGAAACCAAAATTTGTAAATACTGCGAATAGCTACTTTTATAGTTGGCACAGTGAATTAAGTATTAGTCAATAACTGCAGAACAAATTAATGTATCTGGTGCTGAGGTTCATCGATTTAAATATAAAGTACGAGATAATTATAACCAGGATTATTCGTCATTTAAAATTTGGGCCTCTGATACCGATTTTGTAAATTTAATGGCTTAAAGAAAAACTCCACAAGTTCCACGTTTAATTACATCGTGCTTTTTATTTCAGGGTCTAAAGATACGCCATTCGATGCATTTTTATATACCCAAAACGATTTAACCAACGCAATTATATTTATTAATTCTACAAGTTGACGCTTATGGAGCCAATTAACTCTTCTAAATCAGAAATTTCTCAAATTAAATTATGTTATGTATAATAAATACTCAGTTTAAAATTGCATTCCATCTC
The DNA here is from genome assembly GCA_963556175.1 of Tipula confusa. Lineage (NCBI taxonomy): Eukaryota > Metazoa > Arthropoda > Insecta > Diptera > Tipulidae > Tipula > Tipula confusa. The sequence goes on along the minus strand of OY744476.1, from coordinate 53,952,992 downwards.
CAAGGCATAACTCCCGAGGAGAATTCAACGTTAATTTAATTGACTTAATTTAATTCTTAAATTATTTTATAGCCATCTAAATTATTTTATTACTTCTTCAATATAATATAGGTAAAATACGTTTTTATTGATTTTCTAATTAATTTTCTAACCTTAAAAAAAAAAACAATAAAATTCCACTTTTTTAAATTAAATTGAATCATAATAATAATGCCCTCCTTATAGGAGTTTAATAAAAAAAAACCATAAAAATTATACCAGAAATATAATTTTATTAAATTAGAAATTATAAAATTTTTGACGTCATTTATAATTTATTAATTTATGTAATAAAACTATACTATACCTTAGACTGGCGTCTGTGGTCGAAGGGTATTTAAATGTTTCGTTAGATATATGTGAACGATAATAATTTTGTACAGTGTTACTTTTTTGTAAATGACTCTTGGTTATTTGGAGTTCTAAAAAACTAATTTGTAAATTTTCGTTGAAACGTTTGAAAGAGTTTTAATGGTATTTTTATGTATTACTCCATTAATAAAATGATCCAAAAAAGCATCTTCGTTTTAAGTGCAACGTAAGCCTTTTATTTTGTATTTATCAAAATCTCACGATGACATCAATACATGCTAAATGGAGCAATGCAATGCCATAAAATATTCTACATTGTCAGTAATAATTTTAAAGCATAACAATTTGGAAAACCTTTGCAAATTTACGAAAATGATATTACTATAAATTTTTTTTGTGTGTTTCTGGACCCTGCAATCTTTTTTGGGACCGAAGCTCTCCCAACTCTTTCGCGGTTAATTTTTTAACGACCTACTTTACGCTGCCCATCCAAATCATGAACGCACGATTACAGGTTCGCTTTAAATGTATCTGCACATTGCATTACTCCAACTAGCCTGTACTGGCATGAACGATGGTTTGGCTAATGGATTTTGAACTCCAACAGGGGATCATAGTTGTGTTCATCTTCGTCACCAATCGTAATGAAAAATCCCTTTTGTAAACCTCCCCCGTTGGGATTCAAATCCGGTACCTCCCGCCACAAACACCGCAGCTTTGACTACTGCGCCAATTGCTCGGTATCTTTAAATTTATGAAAATTATTTGCGAAAATAAGTGAGAAGTCTGGTAAAAATAAAACAAGGAACAATATTTTCGGCCAAAAAAAATTTATTTTTCAACGTAGTCGCCTTTTAGCTCGATACACTTAGTCCAACGTTTTTCATATATTTTTATCTCTTTTAAATAATACGATTTCTCCAACCCTTCAAAATAGGTCTTTATTGCATCGATGTTCTCCTCATTAGAGCTGAATCTCTTTTCACCGAGCCATTTATTCAAGTCAGGAAACTTGAATAAATTTCAAGTTAGGGGGCTAATTCTGGAGAATATGGCGGATGGGGAAGCAATTTGAAGCGTAATTCATGGATTTTGGCCATGGTAACTACTCAAGTATGTACCCGTGCATTGTCTTCAAAACGTCGTTGAAACGTTCCAATAAGTTGCAGTAATATTCGCCGTTGACTGTTCTCCCCTTTTGAAGGTTATTGATCTGGATTATGCCACGTGTATCCCAAAAAACTGTGGCATTGATTCTCCAGTAGAAATCCATTGTTTAGACTGTTCTTTGGTCTCCGGTGTATAATGATGGATCCATGTTTCATACACAGTTATGAAACAACGCAAAAACTTCTTATTATTTAACTTGAACATCGCTAAACCTACCTCTGAAGTTGTCACACGTGTGCGTTTTGGGTCGATTGTAAGCAAACGTGGCACCCAACGCGCGAATAGCTTTTTAATCAAATGTTCGTGTAATATATTGCGCACACGTTCATCTGAGATGTCTACAATCTCAGCTATCTCGTGCACTTCCACTCTGTGGTCTTGCAATACCATATCTTGGATTTTGTCAACCATTTTTGATGTGGTGAATTCATTTGGGCATCCTTAACGTTTGTCATCAGTTGTGCTTATACGACCACAACGAAAATTAGTAAACTACTTGTGAATCATTTTAATCGAACTAAATGACAGATCTGTTTGACAATTTTTATTTAATATTGCCACATGATGGTTTTGCTACATGACATCTTGGATTAGCGATTGTGGCGCCATCTGTTGCAATTTTTCCAGACTTTTCACTCCGCCCTCAGTCCAAGTAAAATTGAAAGGAGAGCGTTGGTCCAATCCTTTCAGTCATAAAGCACATAATGGCAGATTTAAGGACACGATGCCACCATTACATTTTGATTGTAATCAGTTATTCTCTTTATCCCAAAACCGAGTAAGTTGGCCAATTCGTTTAAAAATTGTGATTTAATTTGCTTGCCTTGATCAGTGGCCATGGACTCTGGGACTCCTAAACGAGCTATCCAATGTGAATTGACAGCGAAAGCTGGAGGTTTGGGGGTTGGTTGTGAGATTTTAGCATTTTGGCATGCTACACTGTTTTGAGCCATTTTATGGACGTCTTTATTAATAGATGGCCAAAAAGCCTTCTTTGTCAAGAGTTTAATGGAAGGTTTAACGCCAAGATGAGAAAGATTATAAAACGCATCGATAACCTGTTGTCGGGAATTGGCAAAAACCGGGAATTTCTCAAATTTTAAAATAGAATTACAGCTTTAGATTTCTTAAACTTTTTCATCACTGGTATCAGCGTCTCCGATGACGGCATAATCAATAATTTCAGCAATAGAAATCTGTGCCAGAAATCTACGCCAGAGATGTGCTGGATATCAGTCATGAATTGGCCAATGAAATCAAAGTGTCTGAGTTGACGAGGAGATTTTTTTTTCCGAGGAGATTTTGATTAAAAACATTGACCAGAGGTTTATGATCGGTGTATAAAGAGTGTAAGTACGACCTTCAAGAAAATGTCGAAAATGTTTGATCCCCAAATAAGACACGATCATAAGCACTGTATCTTTTTTACAATAAATGGCTGAACCATTGCTTATGTCACTGTATCGAAAACGTCGATGATGGCCAGATGTGCTGACGATGATGAATAAATCAGTTAAGTAACGTCCATAAGTTTGTTTTTGGAGTTATCGAACGCTTCAATTGCTGCTGTCGACTACTGAATTGTAAGGACCAGGAATGAAGTGTTGATAAAAGTTTATCATGCCTAAAAAATGTTTTAGTTATTTTACAGTCGGTGGTCGTTCTAAATTTTTGAAAATTTGAACCTTTTCTTGCGATTGTATTATGCCTTGTTCAGTAACCACGTGACCTAAAGAGAGAAATTTGAAATTTTCAAAAATGGTTTTGTATAAATTTACTACACCGAGCAATTGGCGCAGTGGTTAAAGCTGCGATGTTTTGGGACGGGAGGTACCAGGTTCAAATTCCAACGGGGGACGGTTGCAAAAAGAATGTTTCATCACCTGATTACGATCGGTGATGACAATGAACACAACTATGACCCCTGTTAGAGTGCAGAATCCGTGGGCCGAACCATCGTCCATGCCAGTGCAGGCTGGCTGGAGCAATGCATTGTGCAGATGGATTTAAAATCGAACCTGTATTCGTGCGTCCTCGATTTGGCTGGTGACGGCGTGAGGTAGGACGTTAATAATTAACCGCGAAACAGTTGGGAGAGCTTCGGCCCAGAATAGATTGCAGAGTTCAGAAACAAACAAACAAACAGACATACATTTACTACTAAACCGTGTTCTTCTATTCGAAAAATTGTATGCATAAGATGTTAGGACGGCTTCGCTTCATTCCAATGACCGAAAGTCATCCTACAAAATTCAAAAAGTCCAAAATTGTTCGAAATCACAGTTTTCGGAATGTGCGTTGGTTCTATAGAAATTTGATTGCAGAACTGAATAAGGTCTATCATTATGAAAATTTTGCAAGTCTCGAGACGCTGAGTAAAATCCTGGAGATGTGGAATCGGATACAGATCTGAAATCGTGACTTTATTTATTGTTCGGAAATCCCCAAATGGTCTCCATTCTCCATTCTTTTTTTTCATAAGATGCATAGGTCGGTAAATCCCAAGTTTCATCATGTGTTCGAGTTTTTCAATAATGAGTTTGTCCGGTGTCAATCCTTTCGTTTTAAGTTTGTGAGTTAAGTTTTGTTCGATGTTGCCGTTATTACTTATGCCGTGAATCTGTCGGAAATTTTGTAATTGTATTAAATACTCTTGGGTTCAGTGTTAACCTATCAATCCATGCTAAAACATCATTGAACAAAAGTGTGCTGGCTGTGTACAAAGACGTTAAAGGCTTTATGAGCCTTTGTCTTTGTATATCAACAAGCAACCCGGTGCTCCTAAAAAAATGTGCACCGATGATAAGTAGCGATAATTGGTGATAAGTAGATGATAAAAGATTTTACCCTTGGGTTCTGGACGAAGCAAGCTGGTAAGACCAAAACGCCTGCGCCAGTATCTGTTAAAAAATCAATTTGTAAATGAATTTCGAAAATTGAAAGACGGCTGGATTTGGATAAGTCATTGTATCCCGCCAACTGCGAATGACTTGCCAGTTTTTTGAAACAGAACTATCAGAAGAGTTTTTGAGAAGATAATAAATAGCCAGATTTACAATTAAAAGCTTTGGTACCAAAACGTTGATGATAATAAAGTGTAAAATTATTTGCTATGATTTTGATCAGTAGAATTTTGATATTTTCGTGAATTTTGTCTAGACTTACTAGAACCATGTTGTGACTAATAATTACGATGACGTCGAGAATTTTAGCGTGTTTGATTGTCTCGTGCACGTTATCAGCTCGCTCAGCCAGTATTGACAAGCAGGCGTCATTTTTGAACGGAATGAGCCTCATTTGAACTTGCTGCGGTAACCTCTTTATTAAAAATGACGAATGGTTGCTTCGTTTAAGTTGTCAATAGCATTCAATTTCATGGTGCTCAACAATTGAGATGGGTTTCTTTCATCAAGTGTAAAGCCATGCATTAAGTTGTTCATCTTTAACTTCTCCGACTCGCCTAACGAAACTACTTTCAATGGCAACTGTGTTTTGTTGAGGTAAATTTACTTTGAATTGTTTTGTAACTTGTTACCAGTAAATCAGTTAATATCCTATATATACATAATATAACATGTAGGTACAGGCCAGCAATGGCCTGTATAACCCCCATTTATTATTACACCAAAGGTTTGGACAACAACAAAAAAATTCCTTCACACTCAAGGAAATTTAATATTTTTTATGTTATGCTTCATGTGTGCATGCTGCTTATTAGACATAACATAAAACATGTTCATCTATTAATATCATGTGAAGTTTTTTTTTTTTTTTTATTTCTTAATTAAAAATAATAAAATTATATTAGATAACAACGATAATGAAGGAAAAAGTGTAATAATTTATGTTTACAATAAAAAAAAAATTTACCAAACTCTCTGATATCTAAATAAAAAATCTTATACAAAAAACCAAAAAAAAAACAAAAAATAAAAGGAAAAGAAATAAATTTATTTTATTTTTTATTTCCGATTGTAGTAAAAAGCATATAAATAAATACATAAATAAATAAATAAATAACAAAACATAACAAACAAAAGAAAAATAAATTTTCTTTTCATTTATTATATGTTGGGTACCTTGTGTCAAGGTATCATTAAATTATTATTATGAATTAATTAGACAAATAACAAAAAATACAATTTAATAGCACGAAATGTAATTAGAATTTATTTGGGAAACTTTTTTTGTGCTTTTGAAATTTTTGAGGGTGACCCGATATAATTATGTTATTGGTTTATTTAGTGTTTCAAATTAAATAGACAAATAAGCAATTAAAAATATTTGAATTTGTATACGGCAATACTTGGAATAATTGTATGGATTTATTTCCAGGAAGTTCTAGGTATGATATATTTCAGATTTAATTGAAATGGTCCTAGAGATATTGTCTAAAGAATTGTTTTCAGTAAAAATCATAACGATTTTAGCTTCTTATAGAAGTCTGAGTTTCAATGTAAAATATCTTAATGCAAAACTCGATTTAAAACCAAATACAATGGTAAACAAGTAGATCTAAAAAATATCGTTCTTCTGCAAGTTTAGCATTAACTGTATTCCAGAAACTGGTGTAATGTTACCATTATTTTACAAGTATGTGGTGATGTGAGTACGTTGTTGCATTTAAATCTTCAACTGACTTACACCTGTCTGGTTGTGAGGATGTATACCAATACGAAATAGACAAAGGCACGATCGACTGTGCTTACTTGCATTTGTTATAATGACCAAAATAAAATCAGCGGGATTATTCGTTTTTTGCAGTTCCATACAAACATTTTCCTACGAATTATATCTGCATCGTTACAATGCTCTGGATTCCAATTTCACTAAAACCGAATCGTTGACTAATACTTTGCTTGTGTCCATATTATAACGAATCATTTCTTTGGAACCAGTAAAGGACATCAACTTTATCGGTAATGCACCAGACGACTTGTTTGTAATCAGCTTTACCAACTCTACAGTTTTTAAGTTACAATAAAATTCCAAAATCTTGTCTGATTTCTAAAATCTGAAGAGCTTACTAACTGGAGCAGCACAATTATTAATAAATACATTCATTCTTAATTTTTGTAGAGGCCTTGTCATCATACACGAGAATCAAGCCTTTTCGTGTGAGAGCTTTAGCAATCGAAACATTCCAGGTCAAGAAACCAATATAAAGTTGCCCGTGTGTCAAGAAACCCCCTATTAGTTTTATGAGTGTACCGAGCTTGCCAAACTGTCATTTGCACTAGAAAAATCAGTTATCATAGCTGACAACCAATGTAACAACTGTTTACATATAGGACACAGCTTATAAAATTGTCACGTAACTTCATCAGTGGAAATTTCTACAGAATCTTAACCATCAACTATAAAGCGTAAAAAGAAACCAGGAAAAGCAAGTCTTCTAAACAAGTGCTTTATATACTATGCAAACTGTGCTACCAACATCCGTAGTTCGAGTAACGGACACGAACAGTATATATAACTTATGCCGTGCACTTTTTGATACTAGTGGTCAAAATTTGGGGTTGTTAATAAGCAATCGGCGAAGATTGGTGAGAGGGTTTAGGCAGTCCTTGGTTACGGCGTATTATAGGAATAGCTCAACTAGCAATCTTGTCTAGATCAAACTCGGAACATGAAATAAAATAAAAAAATTAAAAAAAAAATTTAAATTAAATTTTTTTCTCAAAAAACCTCTTGAGGCTGGTGGCCCAAAAAAGATTTGACTTAATAATTGGCATTTTTCTGGCGATGATCAAGTATCTGATGTGGTTAACATTAACATCACAATGGAACAAATGATGTGTACATCTTGGACATTGCGAGAGTACCAATGACCAACGATCTCACTGAAGAAAAAGATTATTGGGAAAAGTGGTTTGAAGAAAAAAATGGATTGTGAAATTACCGGTCATTGGCCAATTAAAGATTCAAACATCAATTTTTTTATGGAAAGATAACGGATAAAGACGATGGAACACAGGTATAGGAATTCTGACTTCAAGGAAGAAAACCATAATTTCATGAATGAATATTGAAAACTCGAACATATGGAGGATCAACAAGTGATCAACAAAGTCATTCTTGCATCTTACCATATCATGGAGTTATTAAGGAAACCAACAACAACAATGAAGCTAAGAGTAGTGTTAGATGAATTTTCAAATGACGAAAATGGAGTAATCATTAAATAATTTATTGAAAACGAGATGAACCATCCAATCATCGCTGTACCTCATCCGGACATGAACAGGTTTCAAAGATTATTGTGAAGAACCAACAAAAATGATTCCATTAAATCCTGAAGCAGTGGACATCATTCAAACGGGTAATCATCTAATGACAGGAGCTATTGAGAAAGAGGTGTTAATAAAAAAAGAAAAGATATCACTGGCGAACTTTGCATTACTTTCAGATTCATGATGTGGATATGGGTTACCAATTGCTCTAAATAACGATTCATATTAAGAATGCAGCATGAAATAATGAAATTGATGCCAATTAACTGGCATACAGTGAAACAGTTAATGTCCAAAACAGAAATTGTATATATTTAATTTCAGGAAAACAAGGGTTTCACCGTTTCGCCCAAGAAGTTTATCCAGATTAGAGTTATTGAGAGGTATTTTTTTATTTTTTTTTAACGGGGCTGGTCAACACAGTCAATGATGCATTGTGACGTAATTTCTTCCAGATTGAATGCAGCAAATTGTACGTCACGAGGAATAACGGTATTTTGTATTTCGTTATTCAAAGTTGTATATGGTGGAAAGATTCAGATTGATTACAGCTAGGTGAAGAATGTTGGCCAGAGCAAAACCAAACAGTAGTCGAGAAAAAACACAAAAAGATGGATGCATTGATGAGCATTACGAATGTTTTTTTTTAAATCCGTATTTTGCCACTGACATATTAAGTTTACAGAAAAACCAGAAAGTTCCTTAGAAAAGGTCGCTCAAAGCATTGAATCCATTTCTGGGTATTGATGGTATTATACGAGTTGGAGGTCAAATAAATAACTCTATGGTTAATTACAACATGAAGCATCCAAAAATCTGGCCTTCTAAAGCACTGATTTCAAAGAAAAATATGTTGGATGATCACGACAAAGATACGGGCAAGAGATGTCGCAAAATATTACCTGGAACTTTTAAGACAATTTATTGTGAGAAAAGGAATGTGTCGTGTCATCTATAGCGACAATGGATCGAACTTCGTGGGAGCACCAAATCAGTTGAAAAAATAGTATATCTTAATCGAGATAACCAGCACAAGCTAAGTAAAACCGAGATTCAATGGTGTTTCAACTCGTCAAAGACCAAGAAGTCATATTTTCAAAAGTCAGTTGGTGAAATACAAAAATAAAAATAACACAAAATTGAAAAATAGCTTACATTCAATTTTAAACCTATATGTAGAAATGGTGGAGATGAGTAAGATGTTTTGGCACCTTGTCATTTTTTAATTTGCAGAAGTTGGGTTGTAGTTCTAGAACCAGACTTAAAATCAGATAAACTATTACCTTTGGCTCGCTGAGCCCTACTATAGTAAAAATTAAACTTAAAATTAATCTCCAATTAATATCCATCAATTTTATGGCAACTTGAAAAGTAGTAAAGGTTCAACTTGAAAAGTAGTGTCAGGTCAGAAGAATGATCCAGTACCCATGAATGATGAATAGTTGAAACGAAATATTACTGTAGCATTTCACATCTGCAACAAAAACAAAATGAATTAATTTTTGGTGTTAATTTATATTTTGGATTAATGTTATTAATTGGCAGATGTAAAACCTTACAAATTTTTTTAACTAACTTATGCAGCTAAGTTAAATGCGTTTAATATTTACCATCAAAATGACCAACTTAAAATTTATTGAAAAAATAAATCATTCGTCTTAAACCATTCAAGTGCACTTTGTATTACAAAAGTTTATATATCGATTCAACATCAATGTTACAGAATGTTAGAGAAAATTCGAACGACATGAGTGTTCAATTTGGATGAGATGAGTTCCTACAGGTTTTGGGCACTTCAAGATCTACGACCCTAGGACTAATCGAGTGAGTTACAGAATGATTGCAAATTTGTTTAACATTTTCAATATAAGGTTGGGTAAGCATCCAGATAGCGAAAAAGTAAAAAGAAGGCGGAGTAAGTCTTTATACCTAAAAGAGGTCGGAATAGAAATCTGCTAACACGTTACTGGGAAATAATAATGCTTCATTAAAATAGAATGGTATGATTAAAGAAAAAATCGACAAATTCTTATTATACAAGTAATTTTGGTAACCGCTTTTGAAAATTATTCAGACAACGAATGAGTGGAAAAGTTTGTGTGGAAAGTCGAAAAGAATATTATGAAATTGCAGTGATATTTTTGGACATGGAAAGGGGATACGATTTTGTGGTTACAGAGAAACTATAGGTTATTTAATCCTGAATTCCCCTCGGAAAATTTGTGAATGGCCGAATGGTTTTATTAATGCACACAAATTGACAATAAGTGAAGTTAATAATGTTGCAGCGAGAGTTATTCCCTATTCTCTTCAATCTGTAAACGACCTTCATTCGTAAATTAAACTCAGAAGACTTATTCGTTCTGTAGTTTGCAGATGATTTTGTCATAATGAGTAAAAGTTTAAAGGAAATAATGGAATAAAGTTGGCAATAAATAAAAGAAAAGTTCTTTTATTTTCTGACTCCCTGAGTCGATTAACTTTGATAAGTAGGATAGGAGGTACTCAGGGTAACGTATATGTGAGCTTGTTGTTTGTATTACTTCGATCATGTGGAGTGAAATTGTTCTTAAATGGATAACTTCACTCTTGTATAGATCAAAAATAATAAAAGCCGATATGATTGCAAAAAGAAGTTGCTTGATTAAAGAGGTGAGTGGATTGAATTTTTCAATCCATTTAACTACCCTGGACAGGTATAGCCTGATATTATTTTATTTGACACTATAATCTGACCTGCAGGATGTATGAATGTTGGTTAAAAAGAACCGAAAAATGTTAAATCCGATCAATTAGCGCAGAATTTTACTTTGCAGTGTTTGGGTCAGAAGATACTGGGTTCGAATTCCGACGGAGGAGTGTTGTAAAAGTAGGCTTTATTGCGGTCTGTGATGGTCAATGAGTTCAGGAGTCGAAAAAGGATGGAGCAATGCAATGTGCTTATCGATAATTAAAAAGTGAACTTGTAGTGGTGCATCCTTGATTCGGCTGGTGACGAAGTAAAGGACAGTAAATTAACCGTGAAAAAATTTGAGAGTTCTTTTAGATTTGAAAGATTAGTTGAACTGTCTTAAGGAATAACTACATATTATACGAAATGCAATGGAATGAATAACGAATAGAAACGAATGGTGGAACTTTGTAGTTATATAGACGAATTAGGGCTTTTTAGTCGGGTTCTGAGGAATGTTTTTCCGGGATTCTGACGATGAAATTGCTTCTCATTTCCCAAGAAATCACCACAAGATTTGTTTATTGTAAAAAATAGACATAATTTCACGACAGTTCTGACTTTTTCTACTATATGTGTGTATCAACTATATTTTACTCGAGTAAAAAATGAATATGCTGGTACTTGAAGCGACTGAAACGCAACTATTATGTGCAAAGAATTTCCACCAGCAAACTAAGTCACTTAAAATTTATCATTAAGTTTTAAAATTAGAATTTTGTTAATAGAAGATTATAGGAAAACGCGGGATTGAATGTAAACAGAAACAAGCGTGGCTAAGGAAAATTGTTCTTTAAATTTCGAAACACTCGAGGTCGTCTATTTCACTGGACCAATTAAAATGGATAAAAAAGGGTCACTATTTTCATATAAATATTCATTCATTTACGAAGTTTAAAAATAATTTCAAAAATCATTTAATTTTCTGTAGAACTGCCAATACTTTGGAAACAGAATGTGAAGTATTAAACACAGTGGCAGACGCCCTGCAACCAATGAAAATAGGAACAGGCCAATTCTATGGCCAAACGGTATTAAATACCTACTAACAAATTCATTTCTGTTACTATCTTGAACCATCAAATGGAGAAGATTGCCGATTAATTCTACGCACAATGGAAATTTCCAAATTGTACCGAAAATATTGGTGGTAATCATATTGCCTTCCAATTAAAGGTCATAATTTTAAAACTTTCAACAAGTCCCCTGCGTTGTATTGTTGACAGTCTACTGTCCCAAAAATAAGTTTATTTTAGTAAAAGTTGACTTCTTCGGTGATTTAAAAATTGTCGCCAAGGCATTCCTGAAGGTGTTTGGTTGCATAAAAAATTGCTGTATAATTCAAGACGTCCGCAGGATATTCCGAAATGATGCAATCTAAAATTTATAACATTTAAAGATTTCTAGTCAGTTGTTCGAAGAATTTGCGATTCTTATCGATGATTATTGGTATGTGCAAAAATCGCTCTTTTTGCAAACTATTCGATAGCAATTTGGTGCAAATTCTTGCCGTAAATTATAAAGGTTATATCATAGTGAAATATCATTTGAGAATACATTTTAATGGGATTAAGTGGAAGTTTAGGAATATCCGGCAACATTCCTAACCCAACACTCAATAACCACTTGTTGGATTTTTTTGATACTCATTTCGAATGTTTGTCGAAATCCTGCCAAAGTAAACTCGATTTAATTCAGCTATCTTAATTGCAGTTTGCAAGACATAGTGTAGTTTAGTGACAATCACTATGTCATTTTGATTCAATAGTGAATACAACATTGGCTCAAAATTTACCTGGAGCTACCTGGATTTTTCTGAGCCTAAATGTGGATTACAAATTATATGTACAAAATTTTTAATTTTTCAATCAAGCGTTGCCACATTAAAAGTTTTTGAATTTAAATAAGAAATTGGAGCGACTAGAAGAAATTTTTATCGTTGCATTTCTAGCTAATGTCTCTATCAATCATAAATAATCGGGCCACCTATTCATTCACCTTCCTCATTCTAACTTAAGGACTTCATGACTTTCTTTCTGTTCTGAGCAACTTCTTTTAAATCTTTTAAATTACACTTCTAACTATCTGAAATATATATATATATATATATATATATATATATATATATATATATATATATATATATATATATATATATATATATAAAAATATAATATACAATGAAGATCTTATTAAAATAACAATTAGTCCAACTAAACTCCAATGTAAGTCGCTATTAAAAAATTTCCAATAATTGATTTACATATTAAAATTGTATTTTATTAATTTCTTCAAGCCGCAAGCTATAATAAATTTCATACAATTATCACGTAAAAGTTCAATTGTCATTTAGTAATATTAGAGCCAAGTCAGATTTTTCAGAAAAAAGAACACTGAGTTCCAATACACACAGAATACTAAAATGTATATAAATTAAAGATTTAAAAAATTATTTAACACGAAAATTAAATGAAATGAAATGTTCGAGAGATTTCGACTAACGTATCACTTAAAATCAGACCACCTGTGAGTGTTATATAGCACAATTAATGCATATATATAATAAATCTGAATACATTTTATCTTAATATTAAGTCACATTACTCATGTGGGCTAAAACTTGGCCTCATTTTAGGCACCATCTTGATTTATGAAAATGTACCATCTTTTTGCAGCAGCATTTATACAATCACTTCAATTTAAAATTTAACCATTTTCTAATAAATTTTTTTTCAATTTCAGCCATAGTGGGAATCAAAATATCAATCACAGATTATGCTAGGAGGATCTTCAATTGACATGCAAATTACTAATCACAAGATGAGTTGTGTTAACAACGATTATCCAGATATAGTTGATATACACAAAACACAAAAATGTTTTAAGATGCAGTGGAAATCTAGAACCAAATTGGACATGCAACCATAAATGGAAGAGAAGAAAATAGACTCGAATGTAAAACAACATTTTACTTCTTACAGAAATTGTGAGCGAAACAGGGTAAATTAAATGTTTCTAAATGACAATATATGAATGAAGCAAAAAATAAAAAGATTAGTACGTCTATAAGTAAAGCCGTTAAGTAAAAATAAGTTTATGTACTTTGTTATATTTTAAAGTTAAAAGCCTACCCATTACTAACTATTAAATTCACTTTGCATTTTAGATCAACTGTGTACGTGCTACAACATATCGAAGATCAAACTTTTTACTTTATATAGTGATATCTAACAATAAAAAATGAAAGTTAAAATTGTAAATGCATAACCAAGATTCAACCAAATTGAGAACAGGAAGAACATCTATCATCAAAAATAATAAACATATATTTATGAAAATTTGACATTTGTAGTTTGCTTCGATAGCGTAAAGTTGTCCACATATAAGACTAGTAAATAATATTAAGTTTTAAATTAAAGAACATTTTAATTGGTTTTGCTTTAACTGTGTTAATTCAATAAAAATATGAGCCCTTCAATACACGAAAAAATAAACTCGGTATATCGGTGATACTCGTATTTCGTAAAATTTATCAAAATTTTAAAAAAATTTTATTGAACAAAAGATGTTAAATGAAGACGAAATAATATTAAAATAAAAATAATTTTAAACACTTTTGAATTTAAAAAAAATGTATGTCTTATATTTATAAATATATAAATACTTACCAATCATAACTTGTCCTACGCTTTCTGTTCGGGAATATCATTTTCCTATATTCATATATAGTATAAATTTAGAATTTGCTCCACTCTATATATAGTCCAAAAACGTGCAATCGACACCCCATATTAAAGTTTAAAGAAACGAAGTTCATTGAAAAAGGAAACAAGCAATCTTTTAAGGATTAAAACGTAATACAATTAAATTATGGTTAGTTGCTAGTTAAATTATATACCACCACAAGGATTATTAGAATACAAACACCAAATTATGATCTATACTATCAAACTCAACGAGTACATTACGTGAGAAATAAATATTGAGAATTGCTGTGTTCTAGCCCAGTGCGTTTAATGTCCAGATTTTTAAATTTTGATAGAAGGTGTGCAAATAGGATTAAATCTCGAGATAAAAAAATTGTAAATTCTGCACGATCTTTGGTTTTACACTTAAAGAGAAACTTATCCAATCTGCTAAAGTTACGGCACCGTATATTACATACTCTAAATTTATGGATTCTACAAATCAAGCTGTTATGCAGGTGAATGGCAAACATAGCCACAAATTTATTTCAGCTTTTTATTTTACAGGTGAAATGAGAATTAGAGACGCTGAAAATGCTTTAAATGGTAAGAATAAATATATAATAGATTAATCTGCCTACATTCTAATGATTAATTAATCATAAAGAATTAAACGATAAACGGAACTGTTCAATATTGAAGCATACGATTGAAAATGTGACATCAATTTATAGCGACAGTAGCTAGTTGAGTGGTTAAGGTGTCAGATCCAAATAGATAATCATCGGTCAAGGTTCGAATTGCACTTGCTTGCAGGATCGACATTTTTTTTATTAAAACATTAAAATTAAATGGCCACAAAGTTATTTCAAAATGGCTTAGAAAACTAGTACCTTCAAAATTAAACAGATGGAAAATAGTGATGAAATAACCTAAAAATTTATTCATTTTTTGAACCACTTTTAAACGTTTACTATACGCGACAGAAAAAGTAAGCTTCGATATTCTTTATATGCACGCCCAAATTTATACTTTTAAAGCTACAACGTTAAACTGTAAGTGAATTTTGCAGCATAAATAATACAACAAATACGACATTTTTAATAAGCCTGTTAGTTGATGCGAAGAGCGTTGGTCAATGGATCGCAAGATCTCAAGTTCAACGCTCGTTGCAGTTAACTTTATTTAAAAAAAATTTGAGTGGTCTTTCAAAATCCGGAATGACATTCGGCAAAAATAAATATAAAGAAATAAATATTTTTTAAAAATTTATACTGTTTTGAAAAAAGTTTGACTAAAATTGTATACTATGACGAGCCTTGAACCAAACACCTAACGATCCATTATCCAATGCGCAACTCCTTCAGCCAACAACCTTATTGCAGGTTGTGTACTTTTTGTATTTAATATGCTACTTGATATGAAAAACAAAAAATCGTTTTTTCCTGATTTTGTAACAGACACCAGTCAATCGTAGGCAGCCGTTCTATTAACATCAAATATTTGCAAAGCGGAAAGAAAAATATAAGAAAATATAAATTAAATTTTTTTAATATACTAATTTTGATCCTTTTTGTGAATTTATTTAATTAAAAAAAAACGAATTTTATTTAAAAAATTAAAAGTTACAAAGTAAAAGAAAAACTTTATTGTGAAAAATCAAATTAAATTTTTTTTTTGTGCATATATCACTTAATTTATTGAATCAAATTTTTGTGTACACGGCGACTGCCTGCGGGCAGGATGCCAGTTGAAACAACAAATAGGTTTAACCCTCTAGTGATCTCGAGGGGGTCAAACCAATATCCGACAATACAAGAAAAAAATAAGAAACGGAGATTTAACACAACTGATGAAAATAATGAGGAACGGTACGTTATTGTTAAAAGGACAGATTCGGAAAATAGCTTTAAAGGTGTTTCACCCTTTATTATTCAAAAAGGGTTAGCAAACATAACAAATAACATTAAAGAAACGCAACGATTAAGGAGCGGTGATCTTTTGGTCCTAACCAGCAATAATCAAGGCACAAGGGCCTTGTTAAAAACCAAAAATATTTACGATATGCCAATTTTAGTAGAAGAACATAAGTTTCTAAATTTTTCAAAAGGAGTCGTGTTTAGTCACGATTTAATGTCCGTGGCAACGGAAGAGATACAAATCGAATTGCAAGATCAAAAAGTGATAAAAGTTGAAAGAATCAAAAGAAAAATCAACGGAGAATTAAAGGAAACACCCCTTCACATTTTAACATTCAATTCAACAATTTTACCATCCGAAATTAAAGCTGGGTTTTTAAAATTAAACGTTAGACTTTACATCCCAAAACCAATGCGATGCCATACATGTCAAAGATACGGACACACCAAACTGAGGTGTTTAAGAACTCCAATATGTGCTAAATGCTCTAAGCCAATATCCAAAGATCACGTAGACGCCGAATGTTTAAATACCAGATGCGCAAATTGTAATCTAGAACACACTACATTTGATACCAAATGCCCAACGTTCCAAATGGAACAAGAAATTATCAGAATAAAAATTATAGACCGAATCAGCTATTTCAGAGCCAAAGAAATTTACATTAGAGAAAATGCCAACACAACTGGAGCATCCAAATTAAATATAATTAAATCTTTTAGTGAAGTTTTGAAAGATAATATAAATCCAAGCGAAAACAACAACAATAACAAAAAAGAAAATCAAAACAACATGATTTTAATGCACAAAAATAATAGCAATAACAACAACAACAATCAAAACAAATATACGAAATTTACAGAAAATGATTTAAACAAAACTATTGAAATAAAACAAACAACAACAAAAACAACAGAAAAGAAAAATGAAGAAAAAACAATAGAACCAATGAAAACACCAATAAAACCAGAAAATTTTTTATCAAACAAACATCAACATGAGTGTAACAATAACAACGCCAAGAAGTATACATTTTTAAATCCAGCCGAATTAAACATTGTAATGGATTAAATGGACCAGAGTTCGTGAGAACATCCTGGATTTTTGAATGGCAGAACGAATGGTAAGATCCAATGAATGTATGAGAATTAGTCAAATAAATATCCAAAGCATATATGCCAAAAGCGATATGCTTCGGAATTATCTGGCTAATAATTGCGTGAATGTAATGATTATAAGTGAAACATGGGAACGTGAACACAAGACGTTTAGGATAAATGGGTATAATTTTCTGTCAAGACCGAGGGCCGATGGATTCGGTGGTGTAGCAATACTGACACGTAACAGCATCATGCTTAATATAGTGGACGTGCCTAATTTCGAATACATAGAAGTCATTGCCGCCAAAACTCGGAATCTTGACAGAAATTTATTAATTGTGAGTGTTTATGCAACTCCGATTAACTGTAAAAATGATAAAATGTGTGCACTGAGAGATATAAATAAATTATGTGATTGGTTGCGAGGAAAAAGTGACGTGATTCTGGCGGGTGATATGAATGCGCATTCGAGAATATGGGGTTGTGAAAACAACGATGCATGTGGCAACCTGTTGGCTGACCTCGTTCTGGATTCCGATATGGTTATCTTAAACGACGGAAGGCCAACATGGATGGGGAATGTTAGAGCCAAGGCCAGTGCGTTAGACATTACTATAATGTCTAGTGGACTGGCTGGCCAAGTCACTTGGAATGTTTCAGATGAGAATCTAGGTAGCGATCATTACTTGATCGAAACCGAGATGTATGATGTGCGTATGATTTTTGAGGAAAAGTTTTTAATGAATGGAAAAAAATGGGTCAGATGTATGAATCAGATTCTCATATCGAATGAAATAAATGATATATACCAACTTGAGAGTGAAATAGAAAGAGTGAATGAAATGTGCTCCAAAAAAATAAGCGTGAAAGAACATAAGGTACATGGATGGTGGAATAAGGAGATCCAGTATTGGTATGATCTTAAGCGGATAGCTTTGAGAGAATTTAATAGGTGTATATGTAGAGAATGTAGAAGTAAATATGAGAGAACGAATGGACGATTAAAAAAAGCTATCCGTAGAGCAAAAAGAAAAAGTTGGCGGGACTATGTGTCTCAAATGACGCATAGAACTACAACTAAGGATGTATGGGACAAATTTAATAGAGTGAGGGGTCATAAAGCTAAAGGCAGAAATGCCGTGCTAGATGACCCAGTGAAAGGAAATCAATTTTTAAAAACGATTACGAATGTTCGAAATAATTTAGGTGGCAGTTATGAATGTATACCTGATAGTATGAATCAATATGTGAATGATGAAATGTGTATGAAATTTGAATGGAGTGAATTTCTGGCGGTTTTGGATCAATCAATTTCCACGACCCCAGGAACGAATCGAGTGAGTTACAGAATGATTGTACAATTGGAATTCGAAGCAAAAGAAACTCTGCTTCAAATTCTCAATAGTGTATGGATGAGTATCAGAATACCGGAAAAATGGAAGGAAAGCCGGGTGGTTCCAATTCCTAAACGGGATCGAGATGTGGATCTGGCAATAAATTACAGGGGTATATCAATGTTAAATGTTTTGGTGAAAATTGTGAATGGTATGTTAAAAGGTAGAATTGAAAAATTCATGAATGAAAGAAATTTGTTGCCAGAAACCACTTTCGGTTTTCGAAGGAATCACTCGGCAAACGAATGTGTGGAAAAGTTTGTATGGGAAATAAGGAAAGAAAATAAGAAAATTGTGGCGGTATTTTTAGATATTGAAAGAGCGTATGATTATGTGGTACCAGGGAAACTGTATCAAGTTCTTCTGAATTTGGGTTTCCCTTCAAAAATTTGCAAATGGGTGTATGGTTTCATAAAAGATCGTAAGTTAGTGTTATGTGGCAGGGATTATGAGTTGGAAGGAGAAGTGAAAATTGGACTTCCGCAAGGGTACTCCCTTGCGGAAATTTCACCAACTCTTTTCAATTTGTATACGAGCTCGGTTCATCGGTTTAATTCTGCGGACACGGTTGTTTTGCAATTTGCTGATGACTTTGTTATCATGGGTAAAGAGCAAAATGTGCAAGTGGCATGCAATCGAGCTCAAGAATGTGTAAATCGGGTAATAAATGCTTTGAATGAATTAAATCTGCGTGTCAATACGAGAAAATGTTGTTGTATGACTTTTAGAACTAACAAACAAATTGATGTGCAAATTTATAATGAAAGTATTGAATGTGTGAAATTGACTAGGTATCTGGGAATCTGGATCGACCAAAAATTAAATTTCAGGGTGCATATGGAAAAATTAGCCGATAATTGTAAAAGTAGATTAAATGTGATCAAAAGGGTAAGCAAACCAAAATGGGGAGCTCATCCTAGTGTGACTGATATGATACGAAAGGCGCTAGTATCATCCAAAATTATGTATGGAATGAGTGTGTATGGAGATGGATCAAAAGTAGGTTTTGAAAGATTGATGAAAGTAGAGAATGCTTGTGCTAGAGTGGTATTGGGTGCGATCAATTCAACCCCAGTACATACTCTATGGTCTGAAATGGGTGATTCACCTCTCAATTACAAGAGAGACTGGATCACCGTGCGTGAAACAGTGAGAATGATATCAAAAGGTAATGTTTTGGTGAATGAAATGATGGAGAGATTGCAAGCGGGTACGGAATATAAAAAAACACAGAGATCTGGATTGATTTTTGAAAATATTAACTTATTTTCCAAAATCAAAAAAGCCGGTTTCAGCCGCCCTCCTGACAATCTCATAATAAAATTGAAATTTGGTGATACAACAAATGCGAGTATGAATGAATTATCGGTTAAGAGTGAATTTAATAGAATGTTTGTAGAATACTTTGCACATGTAGAAGTGTATACAGATGCTAGTATAAATGGTGACAGAGTGGGGGTAGGAATTTTCATTCCTGCAATGAAAAAAGAGAAAATGATACGAATAAATGACAGCATCTGTATAATGAATGCAGAGCTAATTGGGATTATGGAAGGCATCAAGTTGGCCATGAGTGATGGGAGAAGGAGAGTATGGTTACTTTCCGACTCTTTGAGTGCACTTCAATTAATTACCAGGGGAGGGGGCTCTCAGGGCAATGTGTATGTGGATATGTTGTTTGAGTACCTAAGATTATGTGGGAGTGAGGTGGTTCTCCAGTGGATACCTTCACACCTGCAGATCAAGGGTAATGAAAGAGCCGATATGCTTGCAAAAAGGGGTTGTTTGAATGAGGATGTAAAAGAATATGAATATATGGATGCAAGAGATGTACTTCGTTTGTTTCAAGTGAATCTGTGGAGCAAATGGGAGAGTGAATTTATTCAAAAATCTCAAGTGAAAGGAAAGAAGTACTTTGAATTGTGTAGTGCTCCCTTGAAAACACCCTTTTTTAAGGAAATCAAGGGAGACACTAAAATGGTACGAATTATAGAACGAGTGAGGTTGAATCATGGAAATTGGAAGGAATGTTTGTATAAACGTCATTTAAGTGAAACGAATCAGTGTGAATTTTGTATGGTTGTAGAGGACATCGAACATCTACTCTTAACATGCTCTGAATATAGGCACAATGGAGTAGATTTCGATACAATCAGGAATGGAAGATCTCTAATAGAGTTACTACAAATGGGTAAAAGTGTATATAAGGATATTTATGAATTTATTAGAATAAATAATATAACAGTATGAATCTGGATCATGAATGAAAGATAGGTGAATGTAAATAAAATTAAAAAATAAAAATAATAATTATTATAATTTAAAATTAAATTAAGAATTGTAAAATTTTAAATGTAATTTAAAAAAAAAAAAAAAGTTAAATTAATGAATCAGGCCAGATGGCTCCTTCCTTGGAGCTAGTGCCTTAAAATAAACTTATATAAAAAAAAAAAAAAAAAATGTAACAGACACGAAGAAATTTCAAGAGGTAGGCATTTAAAAAAAAAATGTTAAAATTTTATTTTTTTTTTTCAACTTATTTTTTTCCAAATTTTTATTTTTGTAAATTTAATTTTACATTGTGGACATTTTGAAATAACATCATTTTATTTTTTTATTAATATAAAAATTTGATGAAGGTAATGAATTTCGAACTTCGTACATTACGGCCCCAAAACAGATTCTCTGCCACTTTAACCACTCTACCAACCACTGTTATGATATCATTGTATAAAAAAAGATTTTATATTTCAAATTTCAAAAATGAATTTATTTTAAGTGGCGCAATATTTTTTCTTTTATTTTTTAAAATGGCCAAATATTTTAATTACATCATTCATCTAAGTCGGACGACATGCTCGAGTTTAATTTTTGCGGAAAACCTGAAACTGACAGCTTTTAAAAAAAGTATGCCAAAAGTATTCAGAAGATCTCCTTTTTTTTAAGATTAAAAAAAATTGTATTAGGTCAATATTTATATATACATATTTTACATTCTTATATAAGATTATTAGTCTAAACTTTATCATCTATCGTTCTTAAATATTTGGTTTATTTCTATTGGCTTAAAATTTTTTGACTACTTAATCTACTTTTACCTACTTAACCTAAACTGTATACACATACAAAACTTTTATTTCAATTTCAAAATTTATTTCCCAAAGGCTTAATGACAAGATACAAATATAAATATTTACATAAATATTAAACATAAAATAAATAGTTTATTTTAAAATTTACTCTTAAAAAAAACAATAAAAATTATTAGTGAGTTATTTGTTGAAATAATCATATATTTTATGGCAGTTTAGATACTAATGACCAGAGCTTTTAAATAAGGTATCATTCATCACAATCGGGCCACTATTACGTGTTGTTTTGAATAAAAAATTAAATTTGAAAATTTGCAAAGGCTAACCCCTTTGCTAATTTTTTAGCAGAAAAATTGTTTAATGAAATTGTTAAACATTTTATTGCAGTGTTAATGCTGATGACCAGACCTTTTGATTAAGGTATCATCCATCACAATCGGGCCACTATTACGTGTTGTTTTGAATAAAAAATTAAATTCGAAAATTTGCAAAGGCTAACCCCTTTGCTATTTTTTCAGCAAAAAAATTGTTGGTGGAAATGTATATATATTTTACAATGATGTTAATGCTGATGACCAGACCTTTTGATTAAGGTATCATTCATAACAATCGGGCCACTATTACGTGTTGTTTTGAATAAAAAATTAAATTTGAAAATTTGCAAAGGCTAACCCCTTTGCTAATTTTTTAGCAAAAAAATTGTTGGTGGAAATGTATATATATTTTACAATGATGTTAATGCTGATTACCGGAGCTTTTGATTAAGGTATCATTCATCACAATCGGGCCACTATTACGTGTTGTTTTGAATATAAAATAAAATTCGAAAATTTGCAAAGGCTAACCCCTTTCCTAATTTTTTAACAAAACAATTGTTTATTGAAATGTTTATATATTTTACAATGATGTTAATGCTGATGACCGGAGCTTTTGATTAAGGTATCATTCATCACAATCGGGCCACTATTACGTGTTGTTTTAAATATAAAATTAAATTCGAAAATTTGCAAAGGCTAACCCCTTTGCTAACTCCTTTGCTAATTTTTTGGCAAAAAAATTATTTGTTAACATTTAAATTTTAACTTGATTGGAAGACTGCGGTATTTAATTTAGATATATCTTAATATTGAGAGGTGGATGGATTTATAAGCTTTTAAGTATATTCTTGATAGTTTAAGATCTAGTTAAATAAATGTAAAATTAAGATACTAATTTTAAATTAATTTTAAATCCAATTGATTTCGATTGGTATGTTTAAAGGTGGGCTTTTGAATTCTTTGAATTTATTGGGTAGCAAGTAGACATAAAATTCTATGATGGTGCTTCAATAATTACAAAAATATCTATATTCAGAGGGTAGCACAAATGAAAAAAAAATAATAACCAAATAGACGAAATGCAAACAGCTAGACTTTAATAATTTTTCGAGTAAAGTGAATTACAGTATTACAACTGAAATTATTAAATTCGAATGCATAAGTGTCCCGCA
Source organism: Tipula confusa (assembly GCA_963556175.1). Taxonomy (NCBI): domain Eukaryota; kingdom Metazoa; phylum Arthropoda; class Insecta; order Diptera; family Tipulidae; genus Tipula; species Tipula confusa. The sequence goes on along the minus strand of OY744476.1, from coordinate 53,929,826 downwards.
GTTTTTTTCAAACAAAATTTCCACACATGCTACAAAACGACGATCATTTAGGTTTTTATTTTTATCACCCTTTAAAAAATATTGTCCGTTGAGGATTATTCCAAAATTAAATATTTACTTATTGAGACATAGCACCATTATTTCATGAATGTACCATTATATCGCGGTGTTACATAAAATTCAGGACCTACATAATAAAAATATTTGAGGTAATTGTATTTGTTATCGTTCAATTTTTCATCAGTCATTGATATCCAGCTGGGCGTATTTTCCTATTTTTATAGTTTATATAGAGCAACAAAAGGACAAAATAAGTCGATTGTTCTGAATTCACGTACAGAGTTACATAAAATATTGTGTACAGGACCTAGATTCAATAATAATAAATAATAAAAAAAAAATAACTAGGATTGATGGAAAATAAGGGTGAAAAAAATTATCATTTTGGTAAAAATGTACGTCATCGTTATTGTAATCGTTGAAATTATTTTATTTAGACGACGGTTATTACGGTATTATATTATGTATTACAACACCCTTCAAGCAAATGAATTTTATTGCCCTTTTTATGAGAGTCCCCCCTGAGATGACGTTCGTTTAATAAAATAACAAGAATGCTGATATAGCTTCACTGACGTTATACATTCGAACGTATGTTGTATGATTATGGGTTGATAAGTGCGTCGCCAAAAAAATCTAATAGATTTTCGTCAAGTTATTGATTTGAGTTATGTACTTAAGCATACATAATTTATGCGATTGATCATAATTCAAGAGCTGTCGAGTAATGAGAAAAAATTTTAATTGACAGTTGCAGTTGAGAATTATTTAACGTTTATGAGATGCACAGTGAGCTTTTAAAAGTAGCAACAAGTTCGTTCATTTTCATCGACATCAGTGCATGGATTGAATCAATAAGTACTATGAGCGTCAATGGCACTCATAATTTCTAACCCTTTGAAAAATTCCGGATCTCTAAAATGTCGATTTTCAGTTTATCTTTTATCATTTACTGCATTGAAATTGTCATAACTGCGACGTTTCTCTTTATTTTGGTGCTGAGGTATTTAGTGTATGTGCTACCTCGAAAACATTTTTATTTCCTCGCGGACTTATTTTATCTGTAAGTTTCCATTGCGCAGTAGTTAAAGCTGCGGGCAATGAGTTGGATGGTACTAGGTTTAGATCCCATTAAAGAACAATATTGTAAAAGTGGTTTTTCATCACTTTATTGCAATTGGTGATGACCAAACCATTGTGCACTCCAGTAACGGTGTGGCTGGATAAGTAAAACAGAGGTGGATATTTAAATTAAACCTGTGATCTTGATTTGACAGGATGGTTTAAAGTAAACCGCGAAACTGTTAAAAACCTAATAAAAAAATTTATGGACAAACTGTTCTAATGAAGAGTGAAATTTATTAATATTAAGATCTTTGCAAGATTAACATTAGGGCGTAACATTAGGGCGTATACCACCCTGTAAGGATGGTATCGGCAGCGAAATGATCAAATATGGCGACGACCATATATGCCACCGCATGTTTGAGCTTGTATAGCGACAATTTGGTCAAAAGAAATCATCTCAGAAGAGTGGAAGACGGTTTTTTCTTATCTACTCACTACATAAAAAAGGAGATTGGTTGAAGCGTAAGGTGCCATTTGAAGGTAAAATTTTGAATTCCTTCGAAATAATATCTGGAGTGCGACAAAGAGACTCAAGAGCTCATATTATCTTCAACCTATCATTAGAATATGTCATCCGTCAGCTCAATGTAACGCAGCGCAGCCAAATGTGGCTGACCACATTTGGCCTTTAAATCAATAAAGCGAAGATCAAATATATGATCACCGCGGGAAGGCAGACACGCGGAGACTTTATTTCAAAGGAAACGCAATATGACAGGGTGAATGAGTTCAAATATCTAGGATCATTGATTACCGTGCAAAACACCGTTTTTGTAGACATATCATCGAGAAGTGCAGCAGGCTACCAAAGACCTGGAAACATTCACAAAATTAGACGTCAAAACTGGCCTTGGAGTCCGCATCAACGAAAGTAAGTTCTCGATAGATCGCTTCCTCGTTGGATAGATGGCGTCGAAAAACATCTGAACGCACTCGGTCCCCGTGTCTGGCGTCCTCTTGTTACGGATTGCAAAATTTGGCGAAGCATCGTTGAGGTGGCCAAATATTTTCATGGGATGTAGCGCCAGCAGAAGAAGAAGAAGAAGGATTACTACTGTAAACGAAAATTCAAAACTAAAATATGTGATCCAAACTATGAGATTTATCATGAAAATGCATTATGAGCCAATCCAAACTAAGTTTTCTACCACAAACCGGAAGTTTTAAAAATTTACAAAATACTTGATGATAATCTTGGAGACAAATTTGTAAATTTTTGCCTTAAATCAAAAATTTAAAAGCTATATTAGAAGTCAGCCTATCAAAATTTATGCTATAATTCGAAAATTTTAAAAATTCAGAAGGTTCAGTAGGCCAACAATATCACGTTTGTCTACCAAACCTTCACAAAACTTTAAGTGATTTAACCGTTTTTACAAGCTTGTGCAATGCATTTTATGCCTTTCTTATTCTGGAGTGTCTTTTCACAGGAAATAATCAGAATTTTTCTTCGAGAAGAGGTCATATCTTGACTTTGGTCAAATCAAAACTTACGCGAAGCATCTGTTCGTCAGGATTTACGGCTTCAGATAGTGTCTGTTCTTCATGTAAGAGGCGGCTGTTTTCTTATCTAGCTGTATAGGTATAAGCTATTAGAGGGAGGATAAAAAAGTATCTTACGGCAATGAATAATCAACAAAAGCGAAAAAATACCCTTGTTGGTAGACCAACTGTCAAGTTGGCTAATCCATCCTCCCACAAGATGGGCTCAATAGATTTTTGTGAGAACCAATCTATGCTAACCCATTCGTAAGAAGTTCGATAATGTTAAGACCACCATCCAGACAATCAAACTCCCCAATTCAGCAGAAAAACTTTTAACCCAATTGAGAAACGAAATTAAAAAACGTAAAAAAAGAAAATTAAGAATTAAGGAACGTCAACCAAACGGAGGCCGAAATTCCTCTTACCAGTTATAATGAAACAAGCGCTTGTACCAGTTATCACAATGGAAACCGACTGGTTATTGAAGAAAAGAAAAAGGCCTTCCAAAAAACGAAAAGCAGAATTTTTGCTCGATGTTGCAAAACAACTACCACCTAGCGGTGATTGGAATACAATAACTAAACGCGCAGTCCAGCAGCGAAAACAAGAGGAACCAATACAACAACAAAAGGTTGAACCAAAATTAAAAGCCCTTTCAACAATCATTGTACTCGGCATAAAAAATATGCTAATGTACAATCATTTTTTAAACCAGTGACCACCGAATGTGGAAAAATAATACACCAGAGTCCGGTACACATAGACCTCTACAACTGCAAAGCTCCATGAGGAAGATCTTTTATCGTTCACATACGAAGATAAAAATTAACGTCTCATTAAGGTTGTGGCCATCAATCTTTATCCAACATGTAAGAAGAAGGACATTGTAGATGCACTAAATTTCTTAAAATAAGAAAGAACTGAGAGCTAAACAAACAGCGCTTCAACTCTTCATGCTTACATTTAAAAAAAGAAAAAGTTCAAAATATCTTCAACATTAAAGCAATTCTCAATGTGAGGGTGAAAGTAGCACCACTAAAATGGAACACGGAACACTGCTTTCATGTTGAAGCAGAGCAGCCATAAATGCACGACTAGCAAAGCAATAACTTAGTTTTGAAGCTTAATTTAAACATCTTGAAAAGTAAGAAGTCACAAATGTTGCTTCATCACTCTTATACTAAGTAAATGAGCAGAACTTTAAAAATTGTCACCTGGAATGCAAAAGTTATATCACTGTGATCCAATTTTAAAACTGGTAATGGTTTTAATGCAAAAAATTTCTACTAAATTAAGACATACAACTCATAAAGGATTATGAGTGGTTATATTCTGGAGGGTATACATTCTGACCACTCACTTTTTATCATGGCTCTCAGCACAATGATAATTCTTAAGAAAATTTTGACTAAGCTTACAAAAAGTAAATCTAACTGGGCCCTATTCTTTGGTATCTTTTAAATACTAAAAGGACAGAGGATATGGTAACAAGGTCACATGCTGTAACCATCGGTTGACATTTTAAATTTTTATTAAATTCCTGATCTCGTAGTTGAATAAAATTCGCTTAGCGTCGTCATCGTTGCGTTTGGGGCCATATATCAATCACAAGATTCTTTTCTCGAATGTAATTAACCATCTTTTATAGTTATTCGTCAGGGCCTAACGCTTACACTCATAAGTGATAGCGGGTCTGATCAACACCTTGTACAAATTCTGTTTGTCGGCTTTTGAAAGGTATTTTGACTTTAGCAGTGGGCTTAAGGCATACAAAGCAAGGTTACCAGAGACAAGACAAGCTTTACTATCCCCTCCCACACAGTTATTATTAGTGATAAAGGGCCCGAGGTATCGGAAACTTGTCAATCTTTAAAATATATGGTCACCACTACTGGTCCATTGCGTTTTGGTCTCACAAACAAGTGATCATGTATTTTGTTTTGAACTCATTGATTTTGAGAACAACGGAACTTTGTCATCGTATAACTTGATTCAGTAATTTTTTCAGAACCTGATTGAACTGACCGTACAAAATGTTGTCCTGAGCTGTTTCACTCTTACGAAAGATGTATTCTAACCTGAGATGGAAGATTATTGAGACAGAACATCGCATTGCTGAACACCAGAGCAAATTGCAAAAATTCCTGAAAGCTTGTTCTTGACTTTGGCACAATAGTGTGACTGCATTACTGTCATTTTACATAAACTCACCAAGTTGTCAGGTATTCCTTCATCGCAAAAGCAAACCATAAGCTATCCCAATGGATGGAATCAAAGGCTTATTAAAAATCTAAGAACACCTGAAGTACGTCACGTACTTTAGTACATGGCAGTATTTAGAAATCAGCTTAGGTTTACACTTGATATCCATAACTTTTGATTTGGTTGGAATAGCATTGATAGAGTGAAAACCGGATCGGAGATGCATATTTCAAGAACGAACGAACATATGCAACAAACACTAATTTAAATTTTGCAATAATATCATCCAAATATGCCCTAAATGTGAATTAGAACTGATACCTAAATTGCGTATAAAGTCCATTCTGTCAACTGGAGAATGATTATTTGCAACGAGACTGAATTATTCTGAAATTTTATGTGATCAGAAATGTTATTGATCGATCCAATAATTTTAATGTGATCAGCATACAAAATATACTGTGCAAATTCAAAACAATCAATCAGGACATTAAGAAAAATTACTAATAGTTGACTACAATAGTTTTGGATGGCGGAAAGAATGTCAATACCATGATAATTATGGTAATTTCATTTCTTTAGATTTAAAAATTACACAAATAAAAGAAATTTTCCATGAATCTAAGATAACTCCAATCTGAATGCTTTAACGGCATTGTACGGCTAAAAACACAATGCTCAAAAAAACAGATGGGATGGTGTCGTAATTGGAACTCTTATTAATGTCAAATTGAGATAAACAGAAAAATTAAGAATTATCCAAAGATTCATAAGCAAACTGGAAATAAGTAGCAAATAAATTGCAAATTTTATAAGGATTGCTAGCGAAAGAGTCTCGGTATAACACGGAAGATGGGAATCAAACAAACTTATCACAAAATTATTAAATAGCATCAACTTACCGCATTAAACTGGCTCTGTTCGAGGTATGATACTATCTCGTTTTCCTCGACACGACACAAAAAGCTCAACTTACAGTTGTCTAGTAATTTGCTTGATGAATTATAATCGGTATGCCTAAAATTAAAATCTAAAATGAAAATTATAATTAGGAAAAAATAGAATTACATTGTACATGGAAAAAACATTGCAAAAGGAATGGGATATATTCTTGGAATTTTGACAGATCTACACACGATAAAGTCTCCAAACACATTTCACTAAAGGAATACTAGAGATCTAAAGATGTATTGAGACTCTTGCATACATGGCCTCCAGAAGACGTAAAAATATTGCCATCCACTCAAATCAAGTTAGGAAAATTCAAGGATCTAACAATGCTTAATTGTTCATCTAGACGCAAACATAGAAGCACTAAAATTGCTGTAATAACCGAGGATAGAGCCACTAGAGCGACTAAAATGACACTCGAACAGCAATGATATCAACGTTTTGCTGATAAGCAGTAGATCCATTGAAAATACCACTCTTACAATCAGGACCCCAACACCTCTATAAAACTTCTATGGATGACAGGTATCCCTCAAAATAAAATCAATAGCAAGCCATGTTTAATGATCCAAACATAATGATCTTTCCAGTTTATATTCTTCCCCAGTTTGTGGGGTTATACATTAATGTGGTTTTATTGAGTGATATCGTTTTAGTCTTTATAGCATTAATTTAAAAACAAGTTTCCACTTTCTGCATTTTATTAAAAATAACATAAAAATGGAAGTCCTCTTTTGTTATGTTAAATTTTGATATTGCAACGCAAGCACTACTTTGTTATTAGAAACTATAATTTTTTTGCATAATCAACAAAACAAGCAAGTACGACTAAAGTAGTTTGGGGCAATTTAAAACTAGCGTTTAAAGATTGTGGTCTAATTCATTGTTCAGCACTCTAACGTGAACTTGTTTCAACTACAATATTGAATTGAGTTTGTTGAAATTTTTTGTATTTTGGGTAAAAAGTATTGGCTGACTTGACAAAAACCAAGCTACTTCAAGAAATGTATTTAGATGATAGAGATGAGGGTCAAACAAAGTCAAACACATTTAAGAAGAAGAACAAGTAAGGAAAGGACGTACAATATTTTAGGTTTGGTGAAGTGGCAGTCACTACAAAAACAAATTTCCAAAAACAAAGATGGCGAAGCATTAATTTACTTTTGCGTGTTTGAAGTCTTGAAATTTTAAATCAACTGAATGGTGTGCAGATTCTGATGCTCCTTAATGCATATGACATAAGGGAAAGATTGAATGGCAAATTTTAAAGCAGTGACAGATTCAAAAGGATTCACGATTGCAAATTAATAAAAATGTTAAGCTGAATTGATAGGTGATGTTCGACTTTAACTTCAAGTAAATAATCGCACAGTGAAGACGACAAAAATTATGGCATCGTCATCATAATTTTGCGACAGTATGATGAAATTGCGGAATGAATCAGCTTTTAAATACTTTATCGAAGATTTTTGGCATTAGATGCCCAAATTATGCTTTGTACATTTACTAAATTATTGATGGAAGTAAATGTTGATTGTGCCAGTATACGTTGACGAATTACCAATTTTTTCCAACAATAAAACTTTAAAAGCTGTTTTGAATTAATATACACTAAAAACAGTTTAAAATAAAAGACATTAGTGAAGCCAAATGTCTGTTAGAAAAAGAAATCGTCAATAGCTTTGGTTACATCAGAGACCGTTGCTTAAGCAACATCTTAAGCAACGCAAGAAACAACGATGCGGCAAGGTAAATATAAGGAGAATTCGGTGAAAAACAAACGTAACAATCGTACACTGAACCAACAAAAGAGCAATCAAGTTATCATAGAAATCAGTTTTTACACCCAGAACAAAGCAAATTGTTATTCCTGATCATTTCCTGCGCGAGATAGTCAATGACAAAGTAGTTAATTTTGTTTAAGTCAACAAGCAAGCAAAATGAGAACAGAAAGTCTTACCAAAAAAGACACAGCAGAAAAACACAAGTTCTATTCGATAGGAATCAACCTTTGGAAGAATTAAGTTCTGGAAATTAAAGCTCTAATGAAGGTGTTGAATTTTGAAACTCTTAATTTTTCCAGTTTGGTAAGCCATTTGTTAGGCCTTTATTATTACGTTTTTTTTGTTATTTTTTTTTTATTAAAAAAATTCTTGTATCATTCAAGATTTCAAGACATTTTATTTTATTTTAAACCAATTTAAAATTATGTTAATGACTGAAGGCCATTACAACTTAGGTAGATTCAATTCACTTTAGTCATCGTCTCATTAGAACACAAATAACTTCAAAAAATCGTAATAAAACGTTTCTCATTTATATCAAGCTAAGGTATGTAATATCAAATATTTCAATATACTGGTGACCCCGAACAAAATTTGAACACGTAATCTTTTTTGAAAACTTTGAATGCTGCTGCTGGCTTTTGGTTTCTTTTTGTGTGTATTTAGTATTATCAGGACCGCATATGCTCCAGTCGGAGGGTTTTTAGAAATTTTTATTTGCTTGTTAAGTTGCGATGTTCATTATTTAGTCTGTTTAATGACCTGTTTATTTACCATGATGCAGAGTTCAGTATTTTTATTATCTCTCTGTCATGCCAGCTCAATCGGGTTCTTCCTCTACGACGAACACCGGCTGGTTGTTAATGGAACACTATTGGTCATTCGTTGTTGTGGAGATCGTGTAACGTAGCCGAGCCATCTAACTCGATTGGATTTAATGAATCCGATAATATCGCACCTTATCTCGTGGTTCATACGAATCCAATATTCGTTGTCCGCGACTTTGATTGGACCAGAGATTGAGCGAATGACCTTCCTTTCGAAGGTAGATATCAATCTACAATCGATAGAGGTCATGGTCTAGTTCTCGCTTCCGAAAGCCAGCACAGGTCTTATGAGTGCTTTATAAAGTGCGAGCTTGCATGACTACGACATATGTTGAGATCGCAATAATTTCGATTGGGCGTAGAAAACTCGTTGTCCGGCAGCGATTCGGGCTTTTATTTCTGCCTGAAACTGTATGAACTGTCCTTGATATCGCTAGGTCTTCGGCCAACGATATCATCTGCATATCCAAGAATTTGGCCTGATTTATTAAATATATAGCGCGAAGTTACAATGTGGCCTTTTATCACTACGTACTCAACCGCCAAGTTGAAGAGCACAGGCACGAGTGCATCTCCCTGTCGAACACCAGATGTTATTTCGAAGGGGTCTGATACAGCTCCCTCAATTACGATTCTATATACAGACCCAGAGTTTGTTAATTTGCCCAGAGAAACGAGTTCCTCTGGAATTCCTAGGCATATGAGCGCGGCCCATAAGTTTTTGTAGTTTATACTGTCATATGCCTGACTGAAGTCTATATTTGGTTGGTGTATGGTTATGTTGTACACCCAACATATTTTCAGGATCATCTTCATGGTAAAACATAAGTCAGTGGTCGATCGGTCGGGACAAAAACTACATTGATAGTCGCCAATGGTGTTTTCGGGGAGAGGGATGAGTTTGGCAAGTACAACATTGGCCAACATTTTGTAAGCAGTGCTCAACAGAGCGATACCACGATAGGTTCCACATTTAAAACAGTCCCCTATTTTGTGCAGCGGACATATGAGTGTGGTCTTCCAATTCTCCGCCAACTCTTCTTGGTTCTAAATAGAGACGATGAGATCGTATATATTTGTTGCAAGTGTACCACCTCTGAGCTTAATCAATTCTGCGGGGATTCCATCGAGACCGGGTGCCTTTCCATTTTTTAATCTACTAATAGCTGCATCTACTTCCTTTACTGTGGGATATTTAACAAGGGCCTCTCCACCTGGAGAAGCTACTGCTTTAATGGAGGTCACTTCGTCGTTCCGATTTAGCAGATTTTGAAAGTAGGCTTGCCATACTGATAGAATATCAGCCACGTTTGTTCTCAGCTCTCCATTTCCGTCTTTGATGGCTGTACTTCTTGAGTTGAAGTTTTTAGTTAGATTACTGGCATTAGCAAAACAGTCCCTTGAGTTTCCTATTTCCGCTTGGTAGCTGATGTTTTCGATGCAAGATCTCATATGATCGCGCTTTTAAGTATAAGTTTGCACTTATACTTAAATATGACAAGCACATGATCGCTGTCCATGTATGGACCTCTGTAAGATCTGACGTCGGATATGCTGGTGGAGTGTCTCTTAGACACCATGACGTGATCGATTTGGTTTTGCGTTCTTCCATCATTCGATCTCTACGTTACTTTGTGGATTCTCTTGTGTGGGAAAATCGTACTTGTTACAACTAAGTTGTACGTTATTGCCAGGTCGGTGACGCGTTGGCTGTTGTTATTACTAGGTAGGTGCAGGCTTTTAGGACCGATGTACGATGTATTTTCTGCACTCCTAACAATTTTTGCGTTAAAGTCGCCCACGATGATTTTAATGGCGTGGTGCGGTATGTTATTGATGACTTCCTCCAGCCCGACAAAGAAGAGATATTTGATGTCATCAGATTTATCTTCGGTGGGTGCATGTACATTAACGATCTTGATGTTGAATTTCTTAGTGTGGAGCCTGACCGTGCATATCCGCATTTTTATTATCTAGCTACTTTTAAGCTTTAATTTTACCTTAAATCTTTTGCTTATAAAAAATTATGGAACTATCAATTAAAATAAAATGGATACAGCTATTAGCTTCGAAAGATGGTAGACCAGTAGAGATCGCATTACATTTTATTGTAAAAAAAAAAAAATTAAATGGTGACTTTACATGGCGAATGTATTTTGCCAGCTAGTAATCCTATGAATAGAGATCGACTTGGCTTCCTCTCATTTATTAAACTAACCATAGAAATGTAAATTCATTGAACTACATTTTTAACCCAATAAAACTTCTTAAAAAATCAGCTGCGCCCAATTCTGAGTATACATAAGTTGTACTGATCCTTAATCAATTTCTTTTTAACAACATGTTTTATTAAGCTGAACCCTAATGATCCTTAATTTGTATGGTATAACAATAAAAATTATACAACTATTTTGACATTTATACATCCGTTACACAATCCTACTCCCAGTATTACACAATCAACAAAAGTGTTAAGGAGTCAAGGCAAAAAACCCAAAACCAAATTATTTACATCTTAATAACGATACAATCTTCCAGACCCGTGTATTGTATGTGTTATGTCGAGCCATATACGACATCGTTTTTTTTTCTCAAATCTCATCACAATTAACTTCATTAATACTTTACGGTCCAATAAAAAAAAAGCTTAAGCCATACGTATTTACTCCTTTTGGTTTTTGTGAATATTTCACAATAGAATTTGGCCATATTTTTGTGCTATACTCGGGCACACTATGTTCACAATAGACATAAATCCCTTAAATAAAATTCTAAATTTTCATTCGATATAATATCCTTTTTTGATTATTTTGGTGTATATGTTGCAAATGTCCTTTTTTTGGAGATTTGTTTATAAATAATTTCATCAACAATAAAAAAACATTTCACACACACACACACATACACTAGGAACCAAAAAAAATAAATTAATGATTTATTTAGTTTCTGTTGTGAAAAATCCTTTTTACAAGTTTTTTTTTGTTATCCTGACAACAATTGGCAAAAATTAAATGAAATTCAGAAAATGGAAATTTAATTATAGATTAATTTTAATAATTTTGTTGTGCTTGCAATTGTTATTGTTGTAAAGGATTAATTTAAGGATTAAAATGCATGAATGTATGTAGTATTAAGTTTTTTTTTTATAATTTTAGGATCTTTTATTTTATTTTGTGTTTTGTATGTGTCAAAAAAAAAATTAAATTTGTAATCCTTTTTTTTTTTTTTAATTTGTTTGGCATACGATTGGGATGTTTATCCTTTTTGTGTTGTGTATTTTAGTGATTTGTTTTTTTTTTCGTATTGTTCAGTTTTGGATTTTGGAATAGTTTTTGGGTTCCCTTTTTTTCACACGATCGATCACCAATTTTGTTTTGTTAAAGGATTACAAATCTATTATTTTCGAAATGGTTTTTCGTTCGACGATCGAAAATCGATATATGTTTGTTTAACGGATGAGTCATGCATCGGGATAGGATGATGATTTTTTTTAGTTTTTTTACTCATTTTTTTTGTAACTTTCAGGTCAATATTTAATGGATGATCAATAAGCCGTTGGCCATGTCAAAAGTATTATAACGCACTTATATTTTATATAAGCCGCAATATTTATGAGTCTATCAAAACTTCTTCAAAAAATAATAAGGATGGATAATTTCTAAACTGTAGTTCGAAAAAGACTAGTAGACGATCCGTTAGTTTAAACTACAGTTTGTTTTGACATCGCAAAAACTCAAATAAATGTTTGCTTCCTTTGCGAGTTTGCGATATTCGGGATCTTAGCATTATATTTTCAAGCAAATTGACAACTTTGACAAAATCTGCTTACGAAGACCATTCTGATATACTTGTTATAGAATTCACCACGTGGCTACGACGGGGTGAGAAATTAATGGAGGAACTCACTAAACTGGAACTCCGTAAGTTTACCATAGACCCCAACGAGAATGGGGGTCAGAAAACGCCAACTTACACCTCAATCATACATGAGGTCCTAAGCCTTAACTCTGTCCAAAAGTTTCTATACCTAAAGGTACTTCTTATATGAGAAGCGGTTGTACTTTCACGATATATATCTGTAACTTAAGGAAACTGCATTGGCGCTCAGTAAGTAAAAAACGCTACGATCGATCGTTACAAATTCATAATAAACACTTTCATCAGAACTTTTATGGGTCAGGCAGTTATTCATAATCCAACAGCAGCAAACATTATGCAACTAATGGACTCATCAGGCGAGGTGATATTTGGTCTTCAAATAATTGGTAAGGTAGCAGACACGAAATTTCTGCCTCATCTATATTTTGATGCAGAAGTTAGATAAAAAGACAATGGCATTATATGGGTTTACTCGGCAAGTAAATCGGTAGGCAAAAATTAATTCAGAAATTTCCGAATTTTTAAAATTTTTTGGCTCGATGGATAGATACACTGGAATCAATGGATCCCATGCCCAAGCGAAACAATCTGAAAAATGAGTCATGTTACTTTTGCGGAAATTTAGATGGAAAACCGGGTTTGGGATAAAAAAAAGTTACAATGGGCAATGTGTAAAGACTTGGATGTAAAAGGACGAAAGGCTTTTGTACAAAAAACTCGGCAATGCATCGATTGCTAAAACTCTAATCATCCCGTATTTAAATGTACATCCACAACAGAAGAAAGGGTCGGCCTTACAGCGAAATTCAATATTTCCACAACATTACCAACAGCTATCATCACTGTAATCACGATTCAGGCTCCCGATCAGCTTTACTACCGAATCGTGTGCGCAATGTTTTGGGTTCCAAATGATCCAGGACTTAAAAGGATTTGGTGACAATTCATATCAAACCAGAACTACCTACCAAATTATCCTTCGAAGTGCTTGTAATGGCAATTACAAGCAGACTGCCATTACAAATCATGAAAATCAATTTCAATTTGGGATCAGGAATCAAATTAGCTGATCCACTATTCAACATCAAGGGCACCATAAATATCCTTATAGAAGCGGACTCCTTTTTCAATGTCTTGCAATATGGTCTAATATAAAACATGCTATAAACCAGTCGATTCTACAAAATACAGTATTTGGTTGAATAGTTCGGGCCAACATTTCCATGTGATTACTCACCAACCAAAACGAAATGGTCGACATTGCGTCAATAAATGATCAAGCAGTTTTGCGTATGGAATAAGAAACTTTTTGCGAAAATCAATTCAAACAGAATTTGAAGAACGGACTTGAAGGACGATTTAAAGTTAAACTTCACTTACCGAATTAAGGAATAATTTGGCAGTGCAGTTCAGAGACTCCAAGGAATGGAATGCCGTTTCATTGGTGATCTAGATTTTTGACGGCATTATCCCGAGTTCATGAAATATTATGAAGAGATCAACAACATGATTGAGATTCTTCCTCCAAAGATATGCGATAGTTTTACTTACTTACTTAAAGATCAGATTCTTTTAAACCCATCTGTAATTTTCGGATCTCAACTGTCACTGAAACTTTGGAATCGGCTCCATATTTATAGCCACACGTGCGATTCAGTGAATAGCTGTTAATATATGAAAATCTGGTCCACACGTTTCCCATGACAATCCCAATGATATTTACGTAGATGACCTAATAACAAGAGCTGATGACAAAGACCAAGCATTCCATATCAAAGAAAATATCACTGAAGTATTTACAAGCTATGGTTTCAGCCTTAGAAAATGAAGATCTAATAACAAAACTACTTACAACGGAATATTCTAAAAGCACACCAGGAAGCAGACAATAAGATAATTTAAGTACTGTCTTAATAGCTGACAGCATCCATCCAAGTGTAAGGAGTGAATTGAAATTCTCGAAATGATTCGTTTATATTTTCGCAGATCCAAGATGGCCTGACTAACACAAAACGAACTTTTCTATCAGAAGCAAGTCATTTGTCTGATCCGCTCAGTTAGATTGATCTGGTTATTATCAACTTTGTAACAATCCTACAACAGCTTTGGACCGAAAACCTAATTTTGGATGAACTGTTTCTACGAAACAAACATCTAGTGTGGGGATAAAGCAAAACCTAAACCAAATTAAAACCATTTTAATTCCCAGATGTCTGACTATCACTAGCAGTTCTAAGGTTGAAATGTTTGGATTCTGCGATGCAAGTCAATCAGATTATACCGCCGTAGCATATTTTAAAACAACAAAAATTACACTGATTTCTGTGCGGCCCATTTCGGCGAAGATAAGAGTAGCAGCGATAAAGCAAAAAACTTTGCCTACACTTGAGCTATGCGCAGCAGTATTATTGAGACAATTGATGAAAGTGAGCAAAAGGGAAACCACTACAACTACAAGACAAACATATTATACCTGGACTGACTCCAAAATTATGTTAAACTGACTGGAAAGTACTGCCAGACGCTAGAGTAACTTTGTAAGAAACCGCTCTTATCCAGAAACCGCTCTTATTGTAAGAAACCGCTCTTATTGACATCTTATCCAGTTTGGCCCAACAAAAATGGAAATATGTTCCATCTCTTGGAGATTGCTACTCTTGTGGCTTATCACCAAATGAACTCAAGTCGTAAGTGATGTGGTGGAATGGACCAACTTAGATACATATTTCACTAGAGTCTTGCACACCTCAAAGGAAAACATATGGAAACCAGGATGAAGATAAATCATTCAAACCTATCATCGCTCTTACAAGCATCACGATGAACAAATGGTTCTATTAAAACATCAATAAATTTTCCAACAACTTCAAAAATTCATGGCTGACATTCTTAGATTTGTAAACAACATTAGCATTCCAAGAAAATTATAGATCTGAGTCAATTTACTAATGCCGAGAGGAGCTTTACGAAACTGTGCCAATCATATCTCGATTCGAACAAGGCTAATTTTATGAAGACGACATACAAGCATTACGCCAAAACGGTTAGGTTAGCATGACCACCAGTCTTAAATCATTAAACCCGTTTCTGGATAATTCTGATCTACTATATAATAGAGGGAGGCTGCAGCATAGTTTAGCTCCATATTCAATAAAAACTCGATAATTGTGCATCCGAAATTCAAAATCTCTCTACTAATCCTCCGTGACAGACATCTAAACAACAAACAAGCTGGTCCATCTCTACTGCTGGTCCTCGCCGGGCAGTAGTATTGGCTTCCAATGGTGCATATAAGGCAAAAAACTATTTGAAAATGCGTCATCTGCAGCAAATTTAAGGCACAATGCCACCAACAGTTTATAGGCAGCCTACCAAATTCACGAGTATAACTGTTTGGACCTTTTTTAAAAACTGGCTTAAATTAAGCTATACTTGGAGTTGGTCGGCGATCTAACCAGCGATTCATTTTTGGGAGACCAGAAAAGATTCACAGCTAGATGTGTCATTTGCACTAACCTAAGTTAATTTATGTTCAAAGCGAAAGAGGACGCTGGCCATAAAACAAGTTCACAGAATTCCAACACGCCCACTTTATATTATTAAAAGAAAAGGTAATGATTGAAAATCATGTGTGGGCTACCGTACACCTAACTAGATTCCAACACCTGATCGTTATCCAATACGCTAAACTATTTGAGTTCTCCTGGCACTTACATTATTACAAAATTTTCTTATTTCTGTCACTCCTGATGAAATTCTCAAAGAAGCAACAATGAATCCATTTGACCATTTGGTAACCTCAATGCTGAAAACGCTTCAATGAATTATGAATGCAGTCGCAAGTGACTCTGGCATTGTTCTCGTTTATAAAGTTATAAAGACGATTTACTCGTGACATATCCTAATGAGAAACACTGAACTACACAAACTTTTGGGGGAACTAGTCCAAAAAACAGAGGAGTAAGATATTCAAATCAAACTTATCAATAAAGCATATTTGGAGTTAACTTTCTTTTTTTCCTAAGCCATAATACCATCCCAGCTTGTTGTATTTTTCCAACATAGGGACGGTATGGTAAGCTAACATAAATTAGCCACCTCAGCATTCCAACAAAAGATGCAAAAGAGTCTTGCCAAGAGTCTTGATATAACAAACATCAAGACTCTTGGCGCTTTCCTGCCGTAGTACAAAAATAACTGTTTAGAGCCAGAACTGTCTGCTTAGAAACTTACGGGAGTCGAAAAAAAGTTCCCCGCATTCGATCGTATACTATTTCACCATCTAACGGACAGACAAATATTAGCGGTATATTGAAGAATGTCAAGATTTCACTTTTATACCGATCACAAACCTCTGGACCATGCAATTTCGTCTAAAACTGAATGAAGTGCAATGAAATTACAACACTTTGATTTTATGGATAAAAATCAATTATTTGATATTTGAGGTATCTTTGGCCTCAAATATCAAATAATAAATTTTTCCAGCATGTTTGTGGTACAAATTACGTAGTAAATCTACGGAAAACCAACCAGTGAAAAACTGAGTGTTTAACTAAGTCTTAACTTTTATACAACATTCGAGTTAGTAGTTCACATTATGGGCAAATAATTCAATAGTACGATAAAGTTAAAGATTAGCCAAAAATTAATGATTGCTGAAGAAATGATTAAGTCATCTTTAACTGTTTTTGCGATTTTGAGTTTACGTTTTACATTTCAATTCAAATTTTTTTGATTTATATAAAATTTCAAGTACTTAGTTCTATAGGAACATTAAAATAACTACGCAATTCTCAGAACATTTTAAATCCCATTTGTTAATTTTTCACAAATTGTGCTATGACTCTCTAATTTTATTTGTTGACTGTTATTCTAGGTATACCAAAATCTACCACTCCACCGTACCTATGTCGACAAATCCAAACGGAATAACAAAATATAATCGCCCGCTACCATCACCCGAAAAAAAAAACACCCAAGAAAACATGGAAAAATAAACATGGTCGGTTACCTGTGAAAGTACACAGAAAAGTGAAAAAAAAACATTTTTTTTGTTATTATGAATTAATTAAGAAAATTAATGGAGATTTTATAATTTTTTTTTTAACTAAGCATAAAAACATTATTTTGAAGGTGAAACCCGTATTTTCGACAACTGTATGTTATGTCTAAATTATAAACCGAATAATAAAAAAAAAATTATAAGAAATTTAAAGCATCTGACACACAAAACACAAAAAGGTTAATAAGCAAATTTACTTAACTTTCATTTAAGTTTTTTTTGTTTTTTTGTTTTTTTAAATAAGAAATGAAAATAAGAGTTATGACTATTATAATATTTTAGTGTACATTGAGTTCATATTAGAGAGGTATTTGATCAAACAAAAGACAGGCGTTACCAATTAGGTGTCACCATTTTGTAATTTATGGCAAGTCAACGTTTGTTTATGTGATTTGGAATTTGTCGGTTTATTGGTTTGGCATTAACATGTTTGGCTATTTTAAACACAAGAGTTCCAAATTGGCACCGTTTATATATATATATATATATATATATATATATATATATATATATATATATATATATATATATATATATATATATATATATATATGTGTGTATACCGCCAAAGACGGTGTGGTGATGATAATGACAATTGACATGTTGTCTTATTTTCTTCTTTACCCTGGCTATCTTCCAGTTGGAAGTTGACAAATTCAGATTGCTAATCTGCAACAATTCCAAAATTTCTTTTGGATTGCTCGGTTCCGCCGGAATCCAAGCCCGAGCTCTCGGCCTACTGGGAATATCCTCCAACGAAATAACATCAAGCTTGGCTCCAGACCCAACCTCTCCAAGGCTGCTAATCGCCTTTTTGTAGGGATCTAGAGATCTCTGATTGGCACCGGTTGTCAATTTGACATGGTTCCTGTACAACCACCATCCCGACATATAGCAGCCACCGCAGTTCTCCTTCATAATTTTGAGGAATGAGGAGGTTAAAGTCTTTTCCACTTTCCTCCAATTAAAAGGAGTGATGCTACCATCCTCCTGAGCTATAATTAGTGGATATTTTAGCACCTCACTAAAACACTTACCTGCAGTTAACTGCAATTTAGATATTTTAGCAGCCTTCGGAGATTAATCTATCATGTGATCTCTATCTTTTAGACAGAGAGCATTCAGATGAAGCTCCTGGCATTGTTTTGATAATATTAGTAGCCCACGAAAGCGAGGCTACATGTTTATCCGTTCTCACATCCACTGGAATTTCAACCTTTTTAAGGCTTTCCATGCTTTTTCCTAGCATTGAAAGTTGGTTTGGAAGGACCTGTTTTGTCGTTGCATAAATCCACTTCCTCACCTTTAGGTAGAGAGGGCCTACAGACCCATTTCTCCTTATTTGAATTTTTCGGTTTTTTAAAAATTCCGGACTCTTTATTTTTTATTTACAGATCCATGTTAGTCCCACGAGTAACGGAGCAAAATGGTGTCCACCCTTGCAGAGATCCGCAATACAAGGAAAAAGCTAAAAACAACTGGAGGTCGCCAGGTATTCAGAGGCTCCGTTCAAGACTGGGCTATTTGAAAGGGCCCCCAGCCAGATTGATCATCAACGAGGAGGTATATTAGATACAATTGGCGGACCCCACATAGTTACAACAATGGAGAAAAAGCCGTAACAAGTTACGACCATAAAACCTTTGCCTACCCTATTGAGACTCACCCACACCATCCTTGAAGATAATAGGCCTAAATAATTTTCCATTTACTATCAAGTTAACTTATTAATATTATAAGAAGGGAGAAGAACCAAAATGTTATACTGACTGCACAATTGGCATTTAGCTAAGGTGGATCGGGTTTTCCTAGGTTTAAATCCCAAATGAGAAGTGATGTTAAGGAAATTTATTATTACTGTCTAGAAATCATTCAATGAACACAACTATGAAGCCTATTTGCAGTGTTAGTAAAACAATTAGAACATTTAGTTTAAGAGATCTCTGTATCTTAAAAATAATTTAGCTTTTACTTGTAGTTTGTTTTGTTTTGGTACATGAAGATGGAATTTTAAAATAATACTGCCAATGTTTTTATTCTTGAATCTTCCACTGATATTGCAAACTGTTCTCTTTGATGTGATAAAATTCTAATTCCTATCCACTTATAGGTGATCTCGGTTTGATGTGTCTTTGGATGTTGCTAGCTAATGTCTCATGGTTTATTTTGACTTTATTTAATTGTCACTTTTTTAGTCATTCCTTAATTTTACACTAATGGTTGGTTTTGCATTATTCTTCGGGCAGTGGTAAAGTTTTTGTGTTATATCAAATGTTGATATTATATTATGTTATTATAGCAATGGTTAAATTTATTTAAGATTGGTATTAAAAATTAATACCTTGTGCAGTATATAAAGACTTATAGCAGCACAGTATTTTTTTTTGCCTAAAAGATCATTTAATTCTGTTTTGCAATCTTAGTTTTAAAATACTATTCAATATTTCATCAAACAATTAACACTGGGTCTAAATTGGTTAGTCACATTTTTACAAACATCTTTGGATAAATGGCCTTTTGTACATATTATTGTGAACGTTATTAGACGTCTGATTTAATGCAGTTATCGGGTAATATCTACTTAGTTTAATGGCAATTTACTATTCTTTAGCATAGAATGGTAGATCTACAGGTTCTGAAAACTACAATCTTGTGTAGTTAATTTTTTTATATACATGTGTATAAAGAAATGTTAACGTAAGGTATATAATTTTTTCCATTTTTTCTAAAAACCGCTAATAAAGGGCTTCGTTAATCAAAGTTGTAGTAGTTTGGTAGTGTGCTATGCAATACGATCAATTCTTGTAGATAAAACAAATATTTTTAAGAAGTAAGTTTCCAAAAGATTCCAAGTTAAAATTTACGAATCCACGGGAAATATGAAAATGGTTTAATCTGACAATGGTAAAAAGAAATAAAGAGTACTTATAAAAAAGGCTAAATGATAGTTTTATCCAAAGTCATTTGGACTATTAAAACTTGGCATCGTCGTTTCTTAAGCTTGAACGAAAATCTTTCCTTTTTTTTCATGTTTCCTATCACACAACCTATAACTTTTTATTTTTCGATCCATAACGGATCACAATTTTATGCAGATTACTATCGGGCACCTTTATAACTTTACAGCTTGAATCGTTGGACAAAATTTTTCAACAAAGTTTTTAATTTAAATTCGCATACGATCAATTTGACCTATTCCTAAATAGAGCATTTCCAATCAAACCTCCATTTGTTGTACCGCACCTATATTAAACGACCAGTGAAATGGAAGTGTTTTTCTGGGTATCAAAATCATGTTTGCACCATAACATTGGTATTTAAGTTAATATTTGAAAAAGTAAATTAGTAACAATTTAATTTAAGATCATTTGATGATGGCTGATCATTTAATTTAAGTGAATGACACTTTTTTTGGAAGCATGTTTGCGCATGAAAAGAGAACTATCTTTGTGACTATTTATTACTTCGAGTATCTAAGCCTCAGTGAACTTTCACGATTAAACAGTAGGGTATCAAATATTAAGCCATCAATTTAAGAAAACAAGGAGTTGTGGAATATAAACCAATTCAGAAGTAATATAAAATAAACACCCATTAAACCAAATACAAGCCACACAAGCAAGAACTAAAAGCTACAGTATAATACCCTAATAACAATTTCAAGAAATTAACCAAAAAAAAAGAATATTGTCGTAAGAACGCTGGGCTCAGATTTTTTGGCTTCATTTTTAAAAATCAGATGTAATGTTATTAAGGATTTCACAGAAAAATTAAATAGACATCTGCAAGATGTCAAAACAATGAGGGGCATATAATGACAATGATAATCAATAATACAGCAACCCAATGTCGCATGTTTTCTGTAAGTTTATAAGTGAAGCTCAAAGGTGATTAAAAACAGTTCAAACTACATCTGCTTAACACAAAAGCCAACAAATTTCGAATTAAAAATAATTGTGCGCACATAAGGTTGTTTGTCGTTTTTTATGTAAAATAAAGAAGAAGCAATTTCAGCCGCACAAACCAAGCTCACTTGCTCACTTGAGTCTTTCTGCAATTCAATGTCTAGTTTGTGTTTACAACAAAAGGTAATGTCACCAAGGTGCTGCAAATAAAGTCGTCTCGCAAATAATGCACACAATTAAATGTAATTTTTCTTCATAGTTTTATATCTCACTAATCCTTAAACAAATCTAGAATTTGTACAGCCTACGACTGTGTACTGGACGTAAGAAAAATATTTTCAACTAAAGCTTAGTTCATAACATCGGAAATAATTTCCAAACTCCCGTAATCAATTCCCGTACTCAATTTGCTTGAAGTTAAGTTTTTTTCAACTCGAGTATGGATATTATGAGTGGCATCTGTGGTTTGATTGCTTTGTGCTCAGGAGTTCGGAAATTATTTTCGATGTTATGAAACAAGCTTAAAAGCGTAATGTAAATCTAATAGATTGAAATATTTTAGAATTATTAGAAATACTGCTAAATTACCTGAATTCTCAATCGAGCAGCTGAGAAAAAAATGGAACAATTTGTTTAAGCACTACAAAGTATGTAATATGAATAAACGTAGTACATCAAAACTTGTTATTTAATTTATTTATTTTTAATTTAAGGAGTTACTTAACCCTGCTATTTGGGTACAAACCAAAGATGGAGAAGATACCGCAGGTAATTGGGACTTCTTTGAGTTGATGCATACCTTCAGTGCTGCACGCCATACTATTCATCCGCCATTATTATTACACAACCAACAAGGTGTTCCAGTAATCCTGGCAACAGTTTTACTGGAGAAGAAGAAACGCCGCCAATAACACCGCCAACTACCACTACACAATCGTTTACGACTACCCGGAGTTGCTCAACCAAAATAACCATCTTCTAGTAGAAAGTTGACAAGAAACTTTTCTGGGAAGCAAACTTTGGAACCTAGGAAAAGAGTGTAAATACAAGATATATTCCGAAAATACAACAAAGAATGTAAAAGACAAAAAAATGAAACTAAATTTTTTTTAATTATTTGGAAGGATTTGCCTCCCACATAGGCATTCCTTTTAATGAGCCACCTGAGTCAGATTCATCTGACGATTAAATCTGTGGCTGCGAAATATATGTAGTTATATTTTATATTTTTTTTATTGATACTTTTTTTTATATAAATGTTATTTTAATTTTAGAATTACTTATACATATTAGGACTTTAAATCCGTCTGTGATTTACTATTTAACAAAGACTGAAATAATAATATAGACTTAAATTTTTTTATTTAAATGGAATTTGAAATAAAATTTTTATAAATTTAATTAAAATAAAATGTTTTTACAAAATTACTTTTTGCCTTTATTAATTATTAAAGAGCATTTGAAAAAGTTCATGTCGATATTGAATCCCGGTTTGTTGGTCTCCATTTAAAGTATAAGCCACCTCTTCTGCATTGAGCTCATTACTTAATTCGCGATCATCAACATTTAACAATAAAGGCAGGTCATCATTTGTATCTATGTAGATGTTATGGAAAGTACAGCATGCCACAATTGTCTTCACAATATTTTCAATTTTTAAGTTAAGGGCACGTCCAAATATAGATCGCCAACGTACCTTTATTCCCCCAGATGCACACTCTATAACATTACATGAAACACTAAAAACTTCATTAAAATTTTTTTTATTATCATCCATGTTCCGTTCTTTGAACGGAGTAATAATAGCAATTGGGTCCATCCTACATGGATACCCCCAACAAAAAGTATCTCCCAACAAAAAGTACCACGGTGGTGGGTATAATTTGTCTTTGTACACGGGCTGCAGTAAAGGACGTGAGTATAATGTACAGAGCCTGCACTGAGAGAACAGTTTTAGTTGTGACAAACGATTTTTGCGCCTCTTGAATTTCGCTGTTGCCGCAACTATATTAATTCATTTGGACTAATATCAATTTTTGTTTGTAAGACCTAATTTGAAGTTATTATAAATCAATTTTCGATTGATTCAAATATTATTGTTTTGCCACAATCGCTTATTAGCATTTACAACTAAATAATTTCAATAGAGGAAACAACATATTTTTGCTGTTATAAAATTTCATTCAAAGTGGACTCTAAGTTTATTTGTACCTAATAAGATTAAACTATTACAACCGAATAATTTCTTAATGATAAACGAATTTCTTTCTAAGCAACAAAATACTCGTTCAGTGTAAAAATGGTTATGTTTATTATAACTAAATATTCCATTGGTTCAGCTGATTATTTTAGTTGGAATAATCGAATTGAATTGTGAGTCTACTAATTTAAGTTTGACTTAAATGCGAATTTATTTGTAACACCCGTCTATTTCACTTGGGTTTATCGCATTTTAAAACAATTGTTTGTTACAAGCGTACAATATGTTGTCTCTAAAGCTGTCGAGCAGGATTATATACTGAGCTTAATACTCCTTTTTTAAAAGTTTAACACACACATTTAATATGCGCATGGCAAATATACCAATGTACTTCTTATGAAGGAGTACTTCTTATAAATGAAGCTTTCTATATTTTTTTGAGTTCGATAAATTTACAATAAAATTAAGATTTTATAATTCAATACGTACTCGGGGGAAGAATAAAACATAAATGCAAATTTTTTAAAACAATTTATTTTGATTAAATAATTTCAAATTTTTACAGTAGTTTTACCTGTAAGTTTTATTGAGTTTTTAATATTTACTTTAATAATCCCATATAAAACTTTTAATTGTTGGAATATTTAGTTATATAAGATGTATGGTCACATTTTAAAGATTCTATATCTCTTAACACAGCATTGTTTTGCTGGTCGATCAAATAAGCGAAGTAATAGATATCAAAACAAAGTTTCAATAGATTGTAAACAAATGTAAAATTTTTCTTCGTGGCTCACAACTAGTTGTACAAGACCAAATATTGGTTCACCGAATAGAACTGTGACTTTTAAATTTTTTAATTGTATTATAAAAAAAACACGTTCGCACTCTTTTTGTGTCTGCATAATTCTGATTTATATTCCCGTAGGCTGCTAAAGGATTCATAATTTATTATACAGACCAACGAAAAAATATTGCAACAAATGAATTTTCTTTATTATAACCAAATTATTTATGTGTCGGTTGGGATAAACGAAATTCAGTTTTCTAAAACAATATGTAACTAATAATTATTATAGCAACATATTTATTTTTGCCGTAACTAATATATTTGTTGGAAGATTATTTAAGGATAGTTGTTACAACTAACATATTTTACCACTAGCTTTCAAACGAATCGATTATTATTTAATTTTGCTTCAAATAATTTTCCTTTGTTGAAATAAATATTTTGTATCTAGAATAGAATTCCATTTATAGTAAATTAATTTTATTTGATACAAAAAATACGTATTGAGGCAAACGAAATATATTTAATACAAGAGTGAGCCAACAAATTATTTTTCTCAGTGTGGGTATCCAATAAATACGTCCAAAAACCGTAAACTGTGGTCGCAAATCGCCTGGCACTGAATCGAATATCCTAATTTACGATTCATTTTTTGGTCATGTAAGCTTACTGGGCATACTATTTCTATGTGTGCCATCAATAGCACCAACTGCTTTATTAAAAGTCGCGTTCTGGCCCGTCTATTAAGTTTACGACTAATAAAGACCACTTCATTTTGATTGGACAACGAAATTACGCGTGGCATTATATTGTCAACAGTTAAATCCAGCAATTTATGAATAATATCACAAACAGAAGATCTAGGAACATCTGTTGCCACGTTTACCATCCTGTAACTTGTTCCACTAGCCAGTCATAGCAAAAATATCATTAGTTCCATTTCGGGTCCCCATCCATGATTTTTATTCGCAAGAATTTACTAATTTCAACATATGTCTTAGTAATGTCTTTTTTATTTTTAATTAAAAAAAAAATAAAAAACAATAAAAAATTCAATTATGATAAATAAATAAATAAAAATAAATAAAAATAAATAAAAATAAATAAAAATAAATAAAAATAAATAAAAATAAATAAAAATAAATAAAAATAAATAAATAAATAGCACCTTTTAGAATACGATTGCGAGTAAATTCATTATTCACAAGGAGCAATACTAAAACAAATGCAACGCAAGCTTTGAGATTTATTTTTGGGAGCAGTTAAAAAATGTCTTAAGTCTCAAACTTTCTCGCTCGTTATCAATTGACTACCATATTTATGTATTGGTATGACCTTTGCTAACTTGAGACATTGAGGAAATATTGATTTATTAAATGAATCATTTACCAGCGTTGTAAGAACTGGGACTATACAATTTGATGAATATTCAATAATATTGGGTGAAATATTATCAATTCCAAAGGCTTCGTCAATTTTTAATTCTTTAATAAAATTTTTTACCTCCAAATTAGTAACAGTCGCTAAAATAAAAGGATGTAGCGTAATATATTCAAAGTATCCAAAATCACTATAAACGAGCTTTTTGAAATTCTGAGGACACGGTCGAAAAGTAAGTATTAAAACAATCCGCAACAGCCATATCGTTGGTTTAAAGGCCATCATTATCTAAAATACTTTATTTATTTATACTACTAGAGGCTTTATTGAATATAACTTTGTTAAGTTCACGCCTTAATTGCTTTGGTTTTGATATGAATTTCCCAAATGTTGTTATTTGGATAGTTTTTTTATTCCTCTTAATAAGTTTAACAATTGATTTGGTAAAATATTTATGCCGACTAGCAATATACAAATTATTAGGAAATTTGTTCTTATACCTCAAGAATCGATCTCGTTCTCTCATCATGTTTAAAAAATTTTGTGTAATATATGGCATACAACTTTCATCTTTCCTTTTAAATTCCCTCATATTTGTTAATACGATTTCCCCTAAACTTTTAACAAATTCACTAATATTTTTTCGCATTTATGACATGCTTTCATAGAGAATCCGAAAATATCTTATCATAACAGATAGATATGAAATTTTTGCATTTCGGTGTTTTAGCTATATTCATTTGCTTAATTTGAAGACATAGTGATTAATGATTAGATAACTGAGAAGGTGGGATATCTAAGTTGGAAGATAGTTGCACTAAATCTGTAAGAATGTGATCAATGATTGGATCTTGTTGTACACTCTTTATCAATTCTATTAACAAAGACATAGTACCTGTACCAACTCTAAATATTTTCAGCGCCATTCAAATCAAGCAAATTTATATATGTCACCCACCACAACACATTTTGAATTGTTTTTCAAGCAGGATTCAAAATATTCATAGAATATATTTATATTATTTTTTTGTGATCGATATATCGAAATAATATTTATATTTTTATTTATAAGCTTAATTCCTAATGATTGACAATAATTGAAATCATGTTTGAATAATTCAACTGCCTGAATATCATTTCGAACAAAGACTGCAGTGCCACCATAACCATTAAACCGATTACTATAAAATGAACAGAAATTCTTAATATTAAAAAATTTGTTTTCTTCTACTGTAATTCAAATTTCTGTTAATACTATAATATCTATGTTACACTGCATTGTGTAAACCATAAGCTCGACGTCATATAATTTATTACGCAAGCTGCATACATCTAGCATTGCAACAACACTGTTGAATAGACGGCAGAACAAGGAGTTTAAACTTCTGGTTTTACTTCTTAACATCTCCGTTTTGTCGAAAGGTATGTCATCAAAAGAAGAAATAGTTTTGCATGAGCGCAGCTCCCATAATCATCGACGAAGTTAAGGTTGTCTAAATAAAGTCTTACATGCATCGATCTACTGATTCGTGAAATTATTGTTAATAATCGAGCAACTATTAGACGGCAATTTTTGCGGTGACCCATCAATTTATATATATTGATTTTCAGTCATTTTCAAATGGCATTTGTCATAAAACGAGCAATTCAATTGATTTGTAATGTTTAATCAATTTTGTTAAAATCTAATTTATATTAATTTTATATTACTATCATTATATTATATTATTATTTATAAATTAATTAATTATTAATTATATTTCTGCATTTGTCATATTTTTATAAAATCTTATTATTAATAATTTCGGTGTTGTGCCGAGTAAAGTGAACTTGTCTTATGCTAATAGTAGTTTGAATATTGGCTACCGGGAAACCGAACCAATTTTGTCATTACTGACATACTTTACCTTTCCCTACCCCACAAAAAGTTACTAACTATTGGCCGCCAAGGTGTCTGTAACCGGGTCGATCTCAATAATATAACTAATATCCCACCTTTTCCATCCAGGTATTTGTAAAAATAGGTTTAAGGCGGGCCCGAAGCTTTCCGAGATATCCTGCTTAAAGTTTTATCCTGCTTGCGAGCCCAAGTCAGATTTTGCTTAAATTAAGTGAAATTCTAAGAGCACAAATTGACCTTATCAATGGCTAAAGTAAACGGAGTAACCCTCAGTGCTATAGGGTAAAAGAATAGTCGTTTCGAAACATTTCAAAACGAAACATTTCCAAAAATCGTCGGTTACCCATTTTCTGTGATTTGGTGCTTTTTATATGAGCTCCTAAGATAAGAGAGATACGACAAAAATACGTACATATTGTACTTTTTACGATACAAGTACTATTGTACAGTGAAAAATTCTTACCGTCTGTTAAATATTTGTAACCTCCGGTTATTTAACATGGAATACCTTCTTTATATAAATAGTACATGGGTTATGCATTAGGCAGGCCCAATTAATATTTACGGTTGAAAAACACAAAACCAATTAATTAATGTAAATTAACTGGGACACGCAGGTTGAACCATTACCAGTTTGTTTTTTTTTCGTATTTATTTTGTTGTTCGACTTAGGTGTCTTATCAAAACAGGATTTATGAAAAAACAAAACAAAAAAATATTAGGCAAAGCAACATGACAAGATAAATATTTTTTTGTTGTACGCCTCAATATTTAAATTAGTGCTCCCGATTAGAAAATTTTTTAAAGGTAAAAAAAAAAAAATCCATCGAATTAATTTTATTAAATAAAAATATTCTTTCGTGTTTTCGATTCAAACTTACAAATTGTTTGTTCTTAAAATGAATTATTATGGTACAAAGTGGTTTTGGTTGTTTCATATATAAATTAGAAATAAGAAAAAGAAAAACAAAATCAAGGTGTGCTCCCAACCACAATATAACCTAAGCGAATATATATTTTTTTTTAATTTAATTTACGAAATTCTACACGACACCCAAATCCAAAAAAATATATTATCCATGTTTTGATTAATTGAGTACATGATGATATTTAATTCAATAAAAAAATAAAAAAAAAAACATTACACCCTGAAATCAAAGTACAAACAATCAAAAGAAAAATCATTTCTTACCTTTCAGTTTTGTTGTTGTTGTTGTTTTTTTGAGACAGATTTTTATTCGTATTTCCATTGTTGTATCGTATAGATTTATATGCCAGCCTCTCGTAAGTGGTTTGTAATTAATTCATAACAATTTTTTTTTTGTTATCTTATATATTCCGCCCACAGCTTTGAGATAAATATAATTTTCAATTTGTCAATTTCATACCGCACAGGTAAAATATGTTTCATATATATATAGTAAAATTCCATTATCTTTCGGTAAACTAATTTACGAGAAGACAAAAAAATAAAAACTTTTCTATCTAACGAATGTATAAATAGCAAAGTAGTTTTATACTTGAAATTATTGTATTAATTTTTTAAAATGATTGCTGTCAGCTTTGACGTTGGAATGGTAATTTTTGATTGATTTAAATTTGTAAATTGATTGAATATATTATAAGGACTATAATTAATCATATTTAGTTTGGTCGACGCAAATCAATTGAATACCTTAGATTACTAATTGTTTTATTAAATAAAAAAATTAGGGTTTGACGTGTGGTTGTCCAAATTTGCAATTTTAATGGCATATTACGTAATCGTAATGTGACGGGTTAAAATTATTTGCTCGATATTTTTAAATTGTTGTAGATTTAAAAAAAATAGGTCGGTTCTGTATTTTATATATATTTATATATATATATATATATATATATATATATATATATATATATATATATATATATATATATATATATATATATATATATATATAAATATATATATATATATATATATATATATATATATATATAAATTAAAGATCCTAAGTCATTACTAAACTATACGAAAAAATAGCGATAGATCATATTAAGGTACATTATATATAAAATGTCAGGAGTAACTGGCAATAATTCAAATTGGAAAAACTCAATTACGTCAATTCCATAATTATAACAAGTGGACAATAGATATTTTAACAAGTGCTAACATCTGGGCAGCAGCTTGCAGTTTCACAAAAAGCAGAAAAGTTTAAAGACATCAATACTACCATGCTTGAAAAAATATTAAAAAAAAGAATCGAAGTGCTTTTTAAAACGTAATATGCCCAAATACGTGGCTGAACGTTTTATATAACGCTTTCTATCCGGCTAAAAGAGCAAACGAAGGAACAACAAAATGTGGGGAAAAAACATAAAGCATTACGAGAGGGTAAACATGAGAAGGAATTATGCAAGTAGTCACTATCACCACTTTTTTCTTAATAATAAGAGGGAATTCAATGTCTTGGTAAATTATTTTCCCCAAAATTACAATCTAAATAAAGAGGATTATTGAAAAACTAATATTATCATTAGAGGTGATTTCAATTCAAAAACTAATTTCTGAACGTCAATACTTACTCGCTATTCGAACATTTTTTATCAGACCATAAACCAACATTTTAAAAAAGTGACACTAGGAAACTTCAGATCTCAAATGCTAAACAGGAAGATATTTTTACATCTTACCTTAAAGATATATTTTCTTATCATGCAAGGTAATCTACGGATGAGACTTAATCTCAGTAGGGGATTAAATATCAGCAGGGGCTCCCCAAAGATGCGTTCTAGGATCAGTGTAATATTTACTTTATACAATCGACTTGTTTAACACAAGGGAGACAAGATTAGCTATACTTTCGCGAATAACACTGAAATTCTAGCAACCGGGGAAAATGTAGAAAGGGCAACTAACGTACTTTGTAAATTAGTTGACAAAAAATGACGAATTAAGCTAAATAAAGCCAAATCAATTCACGTTAACTTCATTAATCAAAAAGCTACCTGGAACCAAACAAATAAATTATTTGAACACAGTTAAATATCTTGGCAAGATAAACTCAACATCAATGTAGATAAAAAATTGAAATATATTCAAAGCTATCAATACAATATAACTTTCTACAACACATATAACTTTTAAAATTGATTTGAACTTACTGTATCCAGTTGCTTTTGTGTTATACTAAGGAAGCTAATATTAAAATAATATAAGCTTTTTAATATAATATAAACCTTCTAAAATAAAGCCCAAGAAAATACGAGTAAAAAAATCGCCAATTCTGCGATCTGTGCAATTTTGTGAGGAAACACAAATACAGCAATTTGGACAAAAATTATATATCTGCAAACCTGATCATATGATAACTAGACAAATTACTGGACGATACGAGATACATGTAATTGAATAATAACAAATAAAAAAAATATTATGTATAAGTTTTTTGTCAGAATGGTAGAATGAAGCACGGAACTGAACTCCTTTCAGAAAATGCTGAGCGTATAGAGTGACAACATTATCCAGACTTTATAACCAGAACGATTTTATTCTCCTTTTAATCTTGTACTGTGTCATTAAAGTTTGCTTATCAATAGTTGTACCAGTCATGTTTTTCGTTACCACAGCAAAGCACCACACGCACCAACACAAAGTAAAATCATGGGTTTGAGTGCATGGGGTTCATTAGTGACCCATCAAGGTCATATAATTAAATATCATATAAATAAATAAATAATTAAGGATTAGTAAATAAATTATTAGAGTAATACTTAGATAAAGAAACTTTTTAAGCTTCTGTTAAGTACCACTAGATTAAGTATAATAAATAAGAACTTGTATAAATTATTAATTGGCAATAAAAGTTAAAAGTAAAAAAAAAAAAAAAAGTTCATTAGTGACCAAACAGTGGTACATATGGTGTTAAAAAAATCACATGATACTGATTAAAACCAGCGATACTTTGTTGAATCCGCTTATTAAGCACTTTAATCGACTAACTTTAACCTATACTTGACATCGGCTCTTCTTGATTGATTGCTTTGATTTAAATATCATATTTTAAAGTAGCATGCTTTGATACAGTTTTGTTATTTATAAATTGACATTGCAGAAGATGTCTGACTATGAAAATCTATTACAATTATTTCCTTTTGTGGCCATATATGAATATAGATGGAGTGCTAGTTGGCAGCGATATTGGTAAACATAATTTTTTTTATATGTATAGTAATGACTCCTTTACTTCCAATTTTAAATATTCTCCATTCAGCCTTGTTTTGCTTATCATAAGTCGATACATCGCCAAGTTGTCATCAGTGTTTTGGATATTTTGCTTTATATACATAAGATTAGTTGGCAATCATAAATCTTATTGTCGTTGGATGGTTTTAATAATACACATACACACCGTGTAGTTACTTAATCCTGCGGTAAAACCGCCAGTTCGTACAGTTTTTATCAGTTTCTAAACATAATTTAACACGTTTGATTATCCTAAGATGAAAGAAGACTTAATTTTTGTAATTGGCCTTCTACAAAATATTTTTCTTGGACCCCTTATTGATACTGTTGTAATTAGATAGGTCCGTAGGTGAAACTATTCACTAATGACCATTTTGTAGGTATGAGTTGATCATTTCTATCAACAATTTCCTTAGGCACTGTCTACTTGAATCTTTTATCCAGTGTACCTAGGATCATATTAAAATTCTTCAATCGTTTTTGAAAGCAGAGCTTAGTTTTTTGGAAGGACATATGTCGACTTTGTTTGACTTAAAATATTTAAAGGTTCTTATTACAATCGTGCGTTATAGTACTTTTAATACTGAAAAAAGAGTTGCGTTGCTAAAAAGGCTGGTAGAGATGGTTTTTAACTCATAACAATCACGATCCAAACTATTAAAAATGTTAGAAAAAATCTTCATATCGTCAGCAAATAAAATACAATCTTGTTGAAGCTTTGCTTGTAACTATAGAGATTACGTTATTCTTATAGGGTTGTATGAACAAATAAATTTAAACTATCCCATTACCTAAAAAAGATTTTTATTTGCCGAAGTTGTTTTTAATCAAGCCATATGTGCAATGATAGAATAGCTATCACTTATTGTTAAGAGCATAATTGGCCTTTTAATACATGTGCACTTTATTGTTACTTGGCCGATTCCTAAGAACAACTTTGTTGTGTTTAATCGATGGTTTAAGCATTAAAAACGGTTGTGTGCTCTGAACCATCTGAAGCTAAGAAGAATTTTGAAAATTGCTATTAAATTCCTCTTGTGTTTTCGTTGACTTTCGTTATATTACTAATCTTTCTACAATTTTGAATATGATGTAGATTTTGTATAACCCCTAATCTATGCAAAAATAAACGCAAGCCGTATAGTAGTGATAAGTTTCAAGTAATCAATATAAGATTTGGCGGATTAACATTTATTTAATCGGCATCGAAATTCTTTTTCGGCCAATCGACCCAAAAATACTTTAAAGTTGCTTATGTTCTTTGATTTGGTGTTGCCATAAATTATGACATCGTCGGTAATAGTTGATATTGATTTAATCTTAATTATCATAGATTTCTTTGTCTTCATCTATCAGCATATTTGTGGTTTGCCAAACTTATTTAAAAAGGTATAAAAAATAGTTTCATAAAGTATTCCTTCTGAATTTTAAGAGCCTGGAAATAATTCCCAAGATAACGGTTTATTTGTCGTCTTTGTAAGACAAGTGTAAATTTCTCGTAGAAAGGGTGCTCTATCGGCATCCCCACAGTTTATATTTGACAACTTGCAAATACAACATTTGGCTCTTATTGAACATTGAATAAATCAGAAAAATGCTTCTTTCAAGTGTCGAGTACTGCATCGATAATAATATGGAGGTTCCATCCTGGTCCTGAACGGCAAAAGATTTTAGTCTAAAAATATATGATGCAGTCTCGTGACTCCTTTAAAGGAGTTAAGTGAACTACGCTCGTTATGCTGAGATAATGTACTCTTTAAATTTTAGCCTTGCACCATATGATTCTAATACAAGTGTCTTGCTTTGGAAGTAAAGTTCTCAGCTTTATATAGCTTAAACCTTTATGTTATATTTTATTAGACGTTTGTGAGAGTAGACTTACATTACTGTGGAGTAGACTTGCTTTATTTCGAGTGCTTTCTCAAAAACATTAGTAATCCTGTATACACTTGGTCGAATTTAGAGTGTTTTTTCTTTCAAATTAGATTACAAATTAGTGATTCGGATACACCGTCTCTTTCCAAAAAAAGATCTTTTCAGAAATACTTTGCAAATTAGTGGCAGTAGTGATATTGGCCTGTACTAGGTTTCTTCTTGCTTGTGAAGTTGTGAAATTTTCACTATGATATCAATAGTCAACTTTATATTGATCGTAAACCGCGATTTATCCCATTTCATTAATTTGGTCTTATGATTTGTTCATTTTGATGCAAAAAAACAGTCGTCGCAGTGCAAAAGGCTATATTGAATCGTAAGGAAGAATGATTTGGAGTATTATCACTACATCATCGCGATTGCATTCAGGAATGAAATCAATGGCTTAATTGACACCATATCTGCTGGAAATTCGGCTGAGCTTAGTGCAGATCATTATGGCACAATGGTTGAGAGTGTCAGCTTATTCGATACAATATTTGGAGAACATTTTCCAAATCTCACGATGGAATCGATGGATCCGTCTAAGCCTTTCTTTAGACATCATTGATACTTCTTCTATTGTTAGCTGTTTCCATTGTGAATCCATTGTAAACTTTTCTGCCAAAAGTTTCTAATGAAAGAGGAATTAAACCACAACCTCGCACAAAATATAAAAGTATTGTGTGTAAAACTGTTCCAACATCACCGAGTGTTCTGGCGAGTGTACTTCGAGGTACTTGAGAATACTTTTAACATTGTGCAACACATGATTAGAAGTCATTTTATCGAAACATAAATCGAGAAAAGCAGAGACTAAAGTCATCTCTAAAATTTTACCACATATCGATTGAAGGGTAGGCAAAATAGAGAATTAACGCCAAATTGGAAGTTATCGGCTATACATTTGGTAAAGCCGTTTTGTTGAACTCTTTCATCAATTTCATTTTGCAAACCATGTTTTTGATGAACGGTGTAAAAAAATTGCTGTCAGTGTTTGGTCTTCTCGAAATCGAAGGTTGTGGTGTTGATATGACTGCAACAAGGTTTAAGTTTGCTTTCGGTGATTCAACCTGTATAGGCAAATCGATAAATTCTGTCATCGTATAGTCTTAAATTTATCCTCAGCTCTGAGCATGACTAAAATTTATATATGTGGGATGCTATACTTTTGGAACTCAATTGCGTACTGAAATGCAATAAACTGGTTGAAAATTATATGGATTTAATAGGCTTTGGTGATTAAGTATTCAAGATGAGTTTTATCAGGATGTAGATTTGAAATGATTTTGAGTGAAACCGAATTCACCGTAAATGTAAATGTTATGACGGTTCATGTTTTGCCAAATTGAAAAGGCATCACAGCATTACTTTCCACGTTACGCGGTGATCTGCTGCAGCATGATTGAAGTATCAATGGCGAGAACAAATTAATTAGCAATTAGAGTTTTCAAGTGACCCATCTATATACTTGTATAATTTGCTGTGGAATTTGGATTGATTGAAATGAATAAAGTTCAAATTATTGTTAAATTGTTAAGTAAAAGTCAACTAACGTTTATGTTTAGTTGAATTGCGCAGTCGTAAAGGATGTGATGACATATCGGGGAAAATTTGTATTGCAGAATGGATCCGGTATAAAGAATTTTATTGACTTGCACATCTAGATAAAACTAAAAATGTCATTCGGGCTGCTAATTTGGCTCACTTTTTAACACATATAACACATATATAACACATAGTAGGTTACTGGGTTGAAATTTCAAAGTTTGCAATTTAGTATAGAAATTGTCGGGTTAAGATGATTGTTGGTTTCATCTTATCATGAATCTTGAAAATATTCTTGAAACAATCCAGTACATCCACAATATCAGTCCCCATTGATGTAAATGATACTGCATTGTTAATTGATCAAATTTGATCACGCAAACAGGCTGTATGTGTGTGTGTTTGTTGGATTAATTATAAAATCTTGCAGTAAGACTCGATATATGCAAGTTCTTTGCCGCGTGAATATCGATTGACTCAAATTTAATTAAAATAAGCATCGATTTATTTACATCATGACTGCAGGTATTATAAAAAAGTATTATGTTTATAAAAATAAAACCTTGACCTTCTAAAACATGTTTCACAGTTCAAGCATCTATTTAATTATCTACGTAAACATAGTCGATTTAACATTACTTCCTAAAAGGTAATTACCAATATTCACGTTATCAGTCACAACTATCTTAATAGGTAAACCGGCAAAACAACTATCGATGCATTTTGTTTTGGAATCCGGAAACGAAATAATGAACTTCAACCGATATAATGTCTTAAGCGACATAAGCGAACACTTAATAATTTTTAAATTAATTTTTTTTTTATGGAAAAGATAACAATTTTATGGTGTGTGTGGGTCCAAATTTAAATTATCTAACCACTATAAAATATTTACAATTCGATGACCCACACCAATATTTGGAACGTATAGCCATACCAAAATTAATGACACAAAATAAAATTTATCGTCCCGATGATCATTTTTAATGATATAATCCCGCACAAATTGTACAATTATTATGTTGCGCGATCATATTATGATAACTTAATCAGAATGGGGATTACAAATTATAAAAAATTAATTTTATAGAGATGAGAAAAATGAAAACCGTTAACCAATTCTACTGTACGCTTTAATTGTGAATTTAAATTATTTGTCATTGTTTTTTTGTTTTTTTTTTCTCGTAAGATCAAGAACACGATCTTATTGTAATGTAATAAAATTTAATTTGAAAATCAATTTTTCATTTAATTTCATAATTGTATGTCGTTGTTGTTGGTCTTATCTGTTTACTTTGAATTTATCTCTGTTGAATGTCTTTGTTGAATGTTAGTGTCTTAAGAATTTTTTTCTTTTGTTTTTTGTTGATTTCATTGTCTTATAAAATTCAATTTATTAACTGCACCACACACAACACTTATATTTAATTTATATTTATTGTTTACGTATATATACATAAGTTTGTAATTTCTAAAATAAACAAATTGATAAATTGAATTCCAAATCGTAAGAAATTTGTCTTCGATTAATTTTGTGTTGTGCTGTGGTTGTTGGTGTTATTTTATTTTTTATTTAAGTTTTTAGTTTGTCTTATATACGTATATTATAGTCTTGTACATAAGAACGAAAAGATAAATTATAATACAAAAATTTTTTTATCGTAATTTATCGATTCAATTTTTTTATGTGAGATAATTGACTAAATAATAAATAATCTAATTGTCTAATCAAAGTGAAAGAATGATAATATTATGAGGGCAATTGCATTCTTTTGTGGTATATGACTGTAAGCTTTCGATTAATGATTGGTTTTCTATTATTGTAACGGGGCAACTAATTAACTCAGGCAATGAACTTGGCACATGTTGGGGAGAACAGTGTGAAGCAATCCTGTGTTAATAAAAATAATGGATATCGTAACTCGTAATGAGTGTTCATTATTTTCTTAGATATGTGAGGTGGACTGCGTAGTTTCGATCTGTTGAGGAATTTGGTATAATGACCTAAAAGTGAATTGCCAACTCATTAGGCCAAGACGTTAGCTATTATATGAATCTAAACGAAATATCTGAATAAAAAATTGTGTAGCGAAAAATGGTCG
The DNA here is from genome assembly GCA_963556175.1 of Tipula confusa. Lineage (NCBI taxonomy): Eukaryota > Metazoa > Arthropoda > Insecta > Diptera > Tipulidae > Tipula > Tipula confusa. Next base: position 53,892,478 of record OY744476.1, on the reverse strand, counting down.
CTATACAGTTGAGATTGGCGTCAATGTGGGGATTATCATAGACTACATGCCATAACCATACCAGATCCTTACCTGATCCCACACATAAATAATTTTTCAGTACATCATAAAGGGCGTAACGTGCTTTCAAAAATTATTATGATCAGAGCATACCATGCTATACCTATAACTTCCGAAGATGTACCTAATACAGCAATCACTACACCATTTGAATATAATCGGATGGTTTTTGGTTTTCGGAACGCAGCCCAAACATTTCAACGCTTTATGCATGAAGTGTTATAAACCGTTATATTGGTGGTAAGCAAAACTGAGGAGAAACATTTTTCCCATTTTTGCCAAGCACCAATTTTCGGTGTTACTACATTTGAATTTCTCAGCAATCACATTTCTTGAGATGGCACAAAACCTTTGCCAGAAGACGGTTTAGCATAATTCAGTTCCTATAACCTATCTTGATTAACTGAAAATAATTCAGAAGTTCATCGGGATGGTTAACTATTATCACCGCTTTATCTCACAGTTATCCGAACTTCTTAAACTAATTCACACACTTTTAACAGCCACTTGGTCTGACTTGGCAATTATGATTTTATCGTAACAAAAAAACGCACTTGCCAAAGCAACATTATTGGCATACTTTACTCTAAAATTCTTATTTTAATATTTTCTATGTGCACCAAAAGAGATTGTAGAGCGCTTTTACGAGACTTTTAAACATTGCTTAGAGCTCGTGGAAATACTAAGTATTGGAACTCTAAACCACCTATAATTCTGTGGGGCATAAAAGAATGTGTCAAAGAAGACCTAAAAATCAGTCCAGATGGCCTAGTGTATGGCCAAAGCCTCAGGCTTCCTGACAAAATATTTTCAGACCCAAGTTCTTATCCACGTCCAACGATTTATTATTTTATACTACAGCTTCACACAAAGATGCAAACCAACCTTACTTCATCTTATACGAAGGACCATTTAAAATAATTCGTTAGTTAAGAAATATTTTTAAAGTTAACATTAACGGAATAGGCAGCAATCCAACTTATATAAATGATCGCTTAAAACCGTTGTATGGTATATTGCCACTCCTCGATGTGAACACTTAAACAAAAAAGCAAAAGAAAAATGTATCTTCCGACATTAAAACCAAAACGTAGTAAAAATACTACTAAAAGGACCAACATGGTTGCATAAAATATCAAGTTTGGATATACAGTTCACAGTCGAGTGTTACCAAATAAAAATTCTGTAAATTTGTCAATTTTTTTAATTTCAAAACTTCAGTATACAAGTAATATCCTGAAAACATTTCAAATTAAAAAAAAATGTTATTGTTCGATGTAGCCACCTTTAGCACGGATAATGCATCGATTCTGTCCGAGAAGGCTTCACATGCTGCACAAATGTGGTGTGATGAAATTTTGCCCCATTATCAGCGAAGAGCAATGTTTAATGCGTCAACTGTCTCATATTTTTGAGTTAATACTTTGGTCTGCAGAATGGTAAAATTCAGTGTGTTTAAGTCCGGAGAATATGGTGACCATTGTTAAAAAACTTGTTTTATATGTGGAGTAAAACGATATGCTTCCGTAGGCTTGTAAACAATATAACTGACTGACGTTTGTCAAAACAATGAGCCCGCTGTCATGCGCTGTTTGGTTGCTACAGCAGTGTAATTGGAGTTGGAGGCTTGAGTCTTCTGAAAAAATATTAGACGATTGAGTATGTCATCTGGCAACCAATTTATATGCAGTCAAGGAGAAAAATAATATTACCAAAGTTCAAAAGACAACTACCAAAAGCGACTAGTGATCACTTGTATAGTAGCAATACCTTTTAAATGCAATTTACCGCTACTAAGAGATTCGTTAAATCAATTTACGGGAAGATTTTCTATGTAAATGTGTTAGAACGGAAAATTCTAAATAAGAAGTTAGGTCTGCATTCCACAATATTCATTCAGGAATCTTTTGAATTGAGTCATATGGTATAGGTTAAATTTAGATCACCCAACCAATCGGAGAAACGTTCTATCTGCCACATCATGGAGTATTTAAAGAATCCAGTACTATTCTAACAAGTACTTGTAGTTTTTGATTGCCCAGCTACCTTTTGCCGTTTGGCTTAAAACCATACAAGAATCAGAATTATGACTTCAACAACATAAGCTTGAGTTAAATGTGAAATGCTCTCTTCAACATTTATTATCCGAAGGATCAAGGCAAAAGTAACAAGCGTTTATACGATGGCACATAAAAAGAAGAATTAGGAACAAGCCAAATGAAAGACATTAATTAAGCTCAAGGAAAGTACGAAGATTGCAAAGATTCAAAAATATTCTTGCATTTGTTTGATCCTGAGAACTACTACAATTATCTCCTACTTCGTTACATACCGTAAACGACAAAAACGAATACTTATTGAGAAGTTCAATTTAAGATGAGAGGCCCATTTTAATCGAAAAGAGCAAATCAAGGAAACTGTCACACATAACATGCCGGCCTTCAGAGAAAGAGGTTGAGTGTACATCCAATTATCAAGGACTTAAAAAATAGAATTATAGCAAATGCCACGATATACGATAAGCTCGATTGGCACATCGAGCAATGAACATCAAGCAGACTGTGATAATTGTTGATACTATTTTCATTATCCAACAATATCTGAATAGTAGTACAGACTGCGCGAGATTGTTGAGCAGAGAAGGTGATGTAATTCGAGAGACTTTTGTATTCAGTTTACATGCGGTATATGTTTTGGAGATTAATGGAGTTGTCACCCATTATAGGAGCCTAAAATTATAATTCTGATAGAGTAAACACAGAACATGCAACAGAAATGAGAAACAATAATCATAAATGAACTATATGCCCTACGAATCAATGAGGTTTGAAGAGAATAAATGGAGTTATTCATAAAGGCAGTCAGCAAAGAAGTCACCCTGAAATGTTCAATAGAAAAAATGATGCACATATAATAATTAACCTGAAAAAGGAACAAGTCGATGATCACCACCAACATTGATTAAAGTACTTCATACATAGCTAGGAATACTGAAAACTGATCAAATTTCTGAACATACTTGGATATGCGACACGAAACATTCTAGATGATAACACCGATGAAAACAATAAATTTAAACCCAAATTTTTTTGTAAATATGCACGGCTATCAAAATTTTGAGTTTTTGGAAAAATCAACAGTTTCCCAGAATACTTTGGAAAATTGAGCAATGTTCAACTTATTGAATTTAAAAATCGCACTTTATCCTTCTAAAAAGAGATATAAATTTTTTTTTAGTTGGATCTTAGTATTTTTTTATCTAGCCGGTCTCTCGATTTAGCCGATCTCTTAACTTGTTGAAAAAATGTATCGTGTTCGATACAACGAAGAGTTTTTGGTAGAAGTTCTGCCTTGCACTAGCTGGTTGCAATTTTACTTTTCACAACGTTTGCAAATCATTAAAAATATGAATGCTGTTTTTGCTTTTTCCAGTTACTGTAGAAATTTTCTTTAGTTTGCAATCGCCTACTTCGTGGCAATAACTTCTGTGTGAAAAAACAAATAAATTTTCAGGATACACAAAAACCTGCCTTTGTAAGAGACCAATTGAAAAAAACAAAATAATTAAATATATATATATATATATATATATATATATATATATATATATATATATATATATATATATATAGATATATATATATATATATATATATATATATATATATATATATATATATATTTATATATATATATATATATTTATATATATATATATATATATATATATATATATATATATATATATATATATATATATATATATATATATATATATATATATATATATAAATAAATATCTATATATATATATATATATATATATATATATATATATATATTTATATATATATATATATATAAATATATATATATATATATATATATATATATACATATATATATATATATATATATATATATATATATATATATATATATATATATATATATATATATATATATATATATATATATTTATATATATATATATATATATATATATATATATATATATATATATATATATTTATATATATATATATATATATATATATATATATATATATATATATATATATATATATATATATATACATATATATACATTTGTTGTAATTAATAGACATAGCTGCTTGGAAGTTGTTTTTCTTATTTTTTTTAAATTACTGTTCAATATCACAAGAAAAACTGATCATATAGGAGATTTTGACGTTCAATGTTACGCTAGTTTATTAAGGAGTTTTTGATTTTTGTATCTGAATTTTTGGAGGGTGCCATTTTTCTGTTGGTTATATGTATAAGTGCCCGTGCTTTAAAGTTATATTTCTGCATCATAAACTCATTTTGGTAAAAAATGCAGACAGGAGTTATTGTCACGAAGTGAGCGTTATACTTTCTTCGTATAATTATTGGTGCAATTTTTTTTCAAGACATTATATGCTAAATTTTGACTAGCACCTAAAGTGCAAATAACGGAGCTTTTAACGTTTGAAAAATAATTAAAAGAGAAGTGCAACGATGGCTCAAACACGTTCTCCTAGCAGGTAACAAATAGTACGAAAACACCTAAAAGAAAAACGTATGGCTCAGGTGAAAAGTTTTCTCTAAAAAACATATAAAATCGTAGAAAAAAACTTCCTGATTCATTTGAGTTAAGTAGTCCCACCCACACAAGTAATGTGTCGTTCTATTTGCTATACAAAGGAAAGGAATTTCCTTTTGAAAGGAATTTCCTACTAAGCAAATAGACCATAAAAGCTTACTTTTCCAGACATATGGTACTTCATCCGCTCGATTTTTTGCATTTATTAGTCTTCAATACATAGCAGTTCATACCATCAAAATGTATCCTGAATTAATGTGAGGGTAAGACATCCTAGAAGAACCACTAAATCTATACAGAAACAGGCGGTTAATGCCATTCAACGATTTGGATGCTACCTGCGGAAATGATCTGTGCTAACAATACGCTGATTTATTAAACCATTTACAGGAATTACTAGGCATTTGCCGTTTATGCTGATAGGATTGCCGGTTTTGGAGTTCAGTGTTTATGATCGTACAAATTGCACCCAAATTTTATCTTCATTCATGCTAGGTTTGACGTCACTAATTTGGGCTAGTGACCATTTTGCAGATTGTAAATTTGGTTCTCGTAGAAGCACTTAAGTACCAATATTTATCTGATGGTTTGGTGTATTCCAATTAGATAAGTCATTTAAAGATCTAAGGTAATCTAATGACCATTGGTCCCAGAATTCTTGTATAATGATTGGATCAGCTTGCAAACGTTTCATCTTATATGATTTTATTTGGATTCTGGCAGCATGATAATTGATTGACCAAATAAAAAATGACCGAGTGAAGAAGGTTATAATCACCATCATGGAGATATGCAAGAGGCCGGGAATTAAGTAATGCCTCGATTTCTTTAATCATGGTAATGAATTTCTCCTAGATCAGAATGAATTCATGAAAACAGGTTGTTTTTAAATATCCATCTGCACATTGCATTGCTCCAGTCTGCTTGTACTGACATGGCCGATTGTTCGGAACATGGATTTTGCACTCTAACAGGGTATCATAGTTGTATTCACCATCCTCACCGATCGTAATCAAGTGATGAAAAATCCTTTTTGCAACCTTTCCTCGTTGGAATTCGAACTTGGTAACTCTCGATCCATCAAACACCGCAGTTTTAACCACTGCGCCAAATAGTTGGTGTGGTATATGGTTGTTCACGGTGTTTTATATTTTCTTTAATGAAAATGATCCGCCTCTTGTCCGTAAATTGTAGCAATTTCGTTTTTATATGGCCCCACATAATTTGTATCACATAAATGTATAAGTTACAAAATTATACATTTCAAGGCCATAACATTAGACAATTTATTGAAAAAGTTTTAAATCATTGCACCATAGCAAGTATTCAGCAAAATAATAATAAAAAATCTCATAAGAAATATTTTCAATTTGGCCAAAACAAACGAAAATAAAAAATCCATTTTCATCAGTGCAGACAAGAGAGCTGCAAAAAAATTAAATCAGTAAAGTTTTTCATTCTCGATTTATTACAATTTAAATGGTGCGATGATAAGTTGTAGTTGGTACTTTTACAAAATTATTAACAATGAATACAATGAGAAACCGTTTATCGGATTCTGGGGAACCTTTAAACTAAATTTAAAAAAAAATTTCCCAACGAATAAAAATCAACCGAAATACGATATGATTACCCGCAGCTATAAATCATTTCAAAATATTTCATTCCTCAATCTAATCAAATAAATTCAAGGTGGCGTCTTTACATTTTTTTTTCGAGAATTTGTTATCTTATATCCAAAATCTTATATCTCAATTAGAAAAACTATAGAAAAAATAATTTATTTTTATTTTTTAATTTAATTTTATTCGTTCGAAATTTAATTCAAGTATAAAATATTTTATTGGAATGATTCGATCGTTTTAACGATTTTCCGTGTAATCGAACGCGCACATCTCCAACAAAATAAACTTGACCATATAGTTTCGAACGATTTATAGTACAACGATGATGAATTGAAATAAATTAAATATTTAAAAATAAATAAAAATAAATAAAAGATAAAAATAAAAATTAAGATATTAATTTCATTTTAGGTACGAGATGAAAATGAATACATAAAAATTTAGTTTTAATTTTAGATAAAAAATTTTAGAATTTCTTGAAGATGAAAAAAAAATTGATTGATCGAAAAAAATGTATTGTTTGATTTGTAAGATTGATTTGGATGAATCGAAAATTTTAAAATCATTTCGTTTGTTTTATTTACAATAATCATGATTTAATTAGTGTGATGGTGGTGCCTGCATGTGATGTTGCTATATGTCGTAAATTACCTTATGTATTCTTGCACGGGAATTTTATATAATCGATTCGTTATGTTGAACATTGACTTGAGCGATTATGAAATGGTATTTTTCGGAGTCGATCGCAAGATTAATTTTTTTTTAATTTTTTCGCTGTCCACAATGGTTACGACAGTATATCTTCTATTTATAAATATATTCTCAGATTTATCATCACAAACAATAAGGACCTCTCCATTTGATCAAGTCGCTCATTTTTAAAGTCTCGTAGGTTTGCAGAATGAAATATATTCTCTTTTAAAAACTTTTTAATAATGTTTGGGATGTTACCATCCGTTGCCGCCTTTGCTGCATGGTGGCGCATATTTTCTTCTATGTTTGTTAATTTTAAGTGAAAAAAATAAAAAGTAGTTTGCAGACTAGTAATTTAGCGGTTAGTTCCAGTTTAAGTAGTTTACTAGCATCGTGGCTAAAACCGAAGAAGTAAAAAATTTGACCATTGCATTAATTTCGTACACTTACTCACATGTGGTCGTATCGTTTCTGCGGAAGTTTCATTTAACTGTAAAATTTGTGTAAAAATTCAATTTTTTCTATACTGATGGCCATTTTATGCTCAGTTTTGATCTGATGATGAAGTAGTAGGAATTTTGATAACATGCAGCCATGGCGATTGACTGTTTTGTGTAATATTTAATTAGCGTTTGTACCGGGTTTTTTAAAGCTGAATCTTTCAAATATCTCGCAAAATAAGCACTCTACGAACAAAATGTACAAGTTCAAAATTGATTAAATTTAAAATTCCGTATAGAAAATACATTGGTGTTAAAATTAGTACTGCACTTCCCTCCTTGTTGGTCGGGCGGGGGTAACTTAGAAATTAAAATAGGAAGCCCAATTCTTTATTGAAGATTCTGATTCTTTGGCTAAAAATAAGTACGATGGTTGGTTAATTTTGGCAAAAATCAGCAAGCCAGAAGTGGCTGCATCCCTAGGGAGTTTTTCGAGTTTTGTACATATTTCAAAAAGTAAAGCACTCATGTGGAAAATTGTTAAGTGCAAAGAGGTAGTAAAAAATAAACAAAAAAATTAATAAAATAAAAAAATTAAAAAATTTGTGCCAATTCCGTTGGTCTGGAAAATAAAAGATGATTAGCCTATCAACACTAAGAAATGTATGCCGCAAATCGGAAAGGTCAAAAATCCAGAAAATGCATAATGATTGGCCTATAAAAACTGAACAATTTAAGACATAAATCGAAAATATCCAAAATCCGGAAAATGGATGACTTAGAAATTTAGAACTTAGAAATTTATGCCGCAATTCGAAAATTTGGAAATTTCATGATGGTTGTTAGCCTATCAAACCTGAGAAATTTATGCCATAAACCGAAAATTTCCAAAATTTGGAGAATACATGATGGTTAGCCTATCAAAACTGAAAAATTTACACCACAATTCAAAAATGTCCAAATCTGGAAAATGCATGAGAGTTAGCCTATCAAAACTGAGAAATGTATGCCACAAATGGAAAATGTCCAAAATTCAGAAAATTGATATCGGTTAGCCTATCAAAACAGAGAAATTTTCGCCACAATATCGAAAATGTCTAAAATCCGAAAAATGCATGCTGGAATGCAGTGCATTTACATTACAAGTTATTTTGAAAATCTAATTTAATTTTATCGCCAGTAAATGGCTCAACAATTCATACCCCTATACGGCATATATGTTTCTTTACGGTAGAATTAGGTCTTACAATTAGAAAAAAGATATTCAGGCATGCTTTTATTTTTGCAGAAGTGAATCATCCAATTTATGGTGCCGACTTCGTTGTAAAATTTGGTTTAGAAGTTGACCTTAAACGTAAAAGACAGATTGATGAAATAACTCCCATTCTATTTCGCTATCAACAATGGCTACTGGGTAATTCTTAAAAAAAATTTCTCCTTAATAGCCAAACTTAATTTCAATTTCATTATGTTGTCAACTATTTGCCAGTATCTAGAACACAATTGCACAATTTGGTGTAACATAAAGTAGCTCACATCAAGTTTTAGCACAAGGTTGAGTTAGGAATTGGCGGATATTAAACGAGAAAATGATGTACCAATATTGAAGACCTCGTCAGGATTATAAGCGACTTACGGTTACGATACTAGATCGTAATCCAATTTCTAACATTCCAATTTTTTCACTAATCTTCATTTTAAGTCGATATTTCTAAAATTAGCCTTGTCGGTGCTTATAATTTAATTCCGGTTGCCACCGAAGATATTTATAATATGGCAACCTAACTATTCTTTAAATGTCTTGAGTTTATAGTGTACATTATAAACAATAAACCTCTGACCAGGGCAATTCAGTTTAAAACTGAACAAAGTCCAAGAGTTTTGAGACACTTGGACTATATTGGACAATTTACATGATATTTCGGTCCAGAAAACTGACGTAGAACTTCAGAAATAACTTGCTTATTCCGGACATCACACTACCTCCAATTTGACCACCTCCAAATTTTCGGGCTTCGAGATTTACTATGTGAAGTTTCAACGGGGCAGAATCGTCCATACATTGAAACTCCTCTTCACGTCAATGGGTTCGTGCAACCCGTAAATTGGCTTCTTTATGCTAATATGTCTGCGTTTAACATTGCAGTCACATTCGTTCATAATTAAGTTTCCCGTCTCGGTGCTCTTTTGACAATTACACCCGATCAAGGACGTCGATTCAAGTTCAAACTCTTTAAAGAGTTGACAAAGCTTCTAACCTTATATGGATTACAACTTATCATCCTCAAATAAACGGCATGGCCAAACGTTTCCATCGGCAATTAAAAACTGCACTTACAATACTATATTTTGTAAAAAAATTTGCAAAAATAGGAAACTCTCAAAATCAATAACAAACATTATGGTCAACCCTTTTTAAATTGGGAAGTTATTGCAGATATTGCAAATTTCCAAAATCTAAAAACAAATATGATAATTTTATGCTGGAAGTTTAAGCAGGAATTGGAAATTTGAAAAATGATTTAGAAATCATGGTGTTTTTAGTATATTTCCCCTGTAAAGTTTTTGCAAAGCAGCTTTGATAACCTTGAAAATAATTTGATTGTAAACTCATTAGTATTGAAGAGTTTCTGCTCAAATCAACAAAAAATCTAAATATCTTTATTTTAAAAATCTTTATTTTTGTTAAATTTGGGAATTGGTGTTTCATGCAGAAATTTTACAGTTTATGTAGGCCAATTATCACATTCTTTCAGGATTTTAGTGTAGGGTGCACGATTGCACGAGTCTTGCTCGAAAAACGAATTAACATATGTTTTGTCCCATTATAATTCAAAATTTTATTTTGTCGGATTAACTCAAACCAGGATGAACCCAGTTGGACCATTATTGCAAATTGAAAACTGCACAATATACATGCTAATGCCCAGTTGGCGCTCTACTATTAAAATCCAATTCGTTTTGAGTACTAAATTATGGCAAAATTTTGTTAAGAATTACAGGGCCGTGAAAACAAAAGATTGGAAAAATTCTGCAGTAGATCAAACGTAGCTAACATAAAATATAAGACGGTGGGTGGCAGTGTCTTTTCAACGGAGAATTAACAAATATGAAGGTAACCACATTAGAACGGTCAAATTACCGCAGGAATCGTAATTTTCGATAATTTTGAAAAAACTACACGAAGGCCTTCAAAACTTCAAAACTTCTGCACAAATTAACAGTTTTCAGAATCCAGAAAAATTATTAGGGCTTCTGAATGTTTGTAAATTGAAAATTTCCAAAATACAGAAAAAATATGATACTTAGCTAAATTAGAAAACTACTGCATGTATTGGAATTTTCTAAAACTTAATAAGCACGATTACTAGCCCATTATTCTGCAAAAAATTTCCACAAATTAAAAATTTCCGAAATTCAAAATAAAAGCTATGACATTGAGCTAAGAAATTCCTGCATAATTCAGAAATTTCTGAAATTCCATACTAATTTATTTGCTTTGCTAATTTAAATTGTATGTACCAATCTGGTATCCATCGGTGATCAATTGTCACTGCTCGTATAGCTATGGTTAATAAACTTGCTTATCACACCGCAGTTCCGAGTTATTTACGTAATTACATATTGTACTGGTAGCCGAATTGTGTGTAGACAAACGTTTGTTGGGATAACCACCTACTACGTATATCAATTTAGAGACTTTAGAGACGCGGTATGGGACGTTTACGGTCTTTATACCATAGTTTTTAAGTACCAATTCAAAATTACCGAAAACTTTTAAAAGCCTAAAAAAACATGATTGATCCATTAAAACTGTGAGTTTACGCAACAATTGGATCATTTCAAAATCAAAAAAAAAACATTCCCGAACGATGGTTAAGCGAAGAACTGTGAATTTATAGCAGGAATACACAACTTTGAACAATGAAGGCAGGCAACCTTGGTTTCCCAACGATGTTCCATGTTTCGTGATATATTTATTCAAAAAAATTTCTTGTTGGTGGGCGTTAATGCTTTATCTTGCTGTGTTGGAACCATACATCTCGGTAAGATATTCGTTATCAGACAAAAAATTGTCTCAGCAAGTATAAAATCCTTTTACATTGGAATAATTTTTTTCCAAAAAAATCTTCCAATAGAGTGAGTTCTCTTTCTAGAGAACACTTACTTCCTTTCTGTTTTTATCCAGTAGAAAATTCTAAATATCAAGCAAAAATATTTTTAAAATATAACCTTGTAACTAACTTAGGCTTAATCGAAAATTTTATAAAATCCAGAAATAACATGTATGTTAGTACAATAAAATTGCGAAAGTTCAGCAAAAATTAAAAATTTCCCTTATCGAAATAAACGATGTTTCAAAGAGCTAATTTTTTAGGATTTCAAAATTACCAAGATCTAAGATTCGAAATATTCCAAAGTGATAAGCACATGAAAATTGTAAAATTTGCACATGAAAATTGTAAAAGTATTACATTATCCCACTAAAACTGTGAAATTTCTATACAGATCCAAAATGTCTAAAATCTAGAAAAAACATGGTGATAGGCCTATTAAAACTGTACATACTCAGGGAAAATTGGAAAATTTTAAAACCATTGGAATCATTTAAATAAGCTCATTACAATTAAGAACGTGCTGCCAAGAATCTAAAAGCTCCAAAGACAATTAACCATTTAAACAGTAAAAAATCTGCAGTGAAAGAAAAAAATTAATATCTGGAAAACATATGATGACTAGGCCATTCATTAAACTATGCCATTCCATCAGGAATCGAAAACTTCCAAAAAACTGAAAAAACATGATAACCCTATAACAAATTATGGAAATTCTGAAATAACCATACCTTAAAGTAAAACAAAGAAGCTTAAAGAAGCACATCTTAAATTCAGAAAAAACACAAATGTCTATTAAACATTTGAAAATGGCACAATAAAAGTGTGAAATTTTCTGAATTTGGGAAGTGTTCAAATTAGCCAGAATTTTTATAGTTTTACTGAAATAAACAACCTGAACTTCGTTGGCTTTCAATGTCGCCTGATTTTATCTTTGAAAATTCTTTATTCCTGCTGATATTTTGTATTTTTTTGGCTTACTATCACTTACTGGTTGTTTGGCCTAGGTTTTGTAGGTTCTCATTTTCTGCGTACATTTTACTGTATTAATGGGATGACTGTAATATTTTTTCAAGGTTTTAGATGTTTCCGGAAATTTTAGATGATTCTAAAATATTAAGAATTATTGGACTAACCGTTGTGTTTTTTCTAGTTTTGGAAGTTTCCAATTCATGCTGGAATTTGATAGATTTTATGGGCTAACCATGTTTTATTTCTGGATTTAGAAAATTATGTAAAAATCGAAATTCCCTAAAATCTATAACAAACATGATACAGAAAATCCTTTAAACCTGTGATCTTTCTGCATAAATAAAAAATGTCCACAATCCAGAAAAACATAATAGTTAGCCGATTAAATTTATAACTTTTTTAACACACTTATAAAACTGATACTTACTTTAAATAATCCTTATCGTTTTAAACTAGGCTCTCGAGTAGAAGACTTAAGCTCAAAATAAATATAAACTCACAAACCTTTATTTGCAAGTCTATTCCATGAACCATAATTTATGTCTCTCCTGTCATCGTATTGCTTGGCTGCGGCATAACAGTTTATCTGAAAATTTAATAAAATTACACGGCATAACGAAAAAACTGATCCACATGATAAGCATAATATTTTGCTGAAGGCCATCCAACACAGATTTGGATTGGACTAAAATACTATACAGAATATACGAAGCCGATTGAAAATATTTTTAACTTTTTTTTATTTTTTGTATACTGAGATGTTTTGTGTTATCTTAAAGGATTTATCTTATTTTTTTTCTCTCATCAGAAGATATCATCGCATAACAAACTATAAAGAATGAAATTAAATTTTATCGGTTTTTGATTTTGACGTTTTTTTTTATTCATTTATAGGGTTACTCAAAAATATAAGTAGCTATACACCTTTAAATTTTGAAGGTAAATTTTTTTTTGTAAGAAATGTAAAAGTTGTATGTTTCAGAAAATATTGACATTTGTTTGACCTTGTAAATTCGTGTCAAGGCCATTACGTGTTTTTACACTACATTCTCATATTTGTTACTGCAAATAGTTTATCTGTCTGTATGGAAAATATTACAAAACCAAAACAAAAGCCGATCAAATCGTATTATTTGGACTAAAGATTATCGGTTTTAAATGGTTCTCATTGATAAGAAATACAACGTCAGAAAAGGAAACTCGTTAATGAAACGAGGTAAATAATATATTTTTCTTGACAAAAATCTGTTGGTGGAAAAAATGTTTTTTACTTGTGTATATTTCTTCTAAAGGGAGTCCTAAATTTAACATCTCTCGCATTAAGACGGTCAAATTATGCTATAATTTCAGTAATTGCAATTACTTACCGAAAACCAAAAAAACGTCGACAAGTTTACAAAATTGAAAAAGTCTTTAACCGAAAAAGATGCCATTCTGCAGAAAAAAAAATTGAGAGGTGAGATAATTACCGGATGAGTATGTTTTGGCTTCCGGTGCGTATTAGCAAAGTGTCGAAGTTTTTGATAGTCCACTGAAAGTGTGTACCAATGCTGCTAAATTCTTTTGACGATGATATCTTTATCAAAAGTAAAGAAGAAACTAAGACAAATACATTAATTTGTGGGTTGGTCATCAAACCGTTTATTTTGTTCAGTTGAGTGGACTGATTATAGATCATGAAATTTTTTTATTTTTGCATCCTTAAACGATAACATCGAGTTCATTATAGCTGAACAAAACATTCGTAACTTAAAGGAAAACTTTGATAAATTTATGTTATAAATATAAGTGTTTGTGTCTTCAATGGCTGTCATCTAAATTTTAAGGCAGAAAGAGTCCCAAGGTACAACGAACTTATTTATATTTTTGTTTCCTTTTTCAACACAATAGTGGCAGTGTGTTGCATTGACCATTGCTTTACACGTAGTTCTAGTTTTTGTATGTGGACAGCTCTGTGTATAAATTGGAAGTAACTAATCACTCCTTATTAAGGAGTCCTTTATCGATGTAGTTTTCAAATTAAATTGTGGTTTGGGTAATGGTGTGTTGGTCTCCAAAAGCTGTAAATTTGATCATCCTAAATTCTCAATAAAACTTGCTTTCTATGACTTAAATTTATGTTTTGCCAGTAAACTATTTAATTGTACCGGGGGTACCTGCATTTCTGTTGTTAGATATTCTTTCAGCAAGTCGATGGTAAAAATTAAACCAACGCTAGCATATCGAATTTTAAATTTAGTGGGAAACTCATGGTATAAGACGCACGATAAATTCTAAACTTCAAACATATTTCCAATAACTGTGTAAGCAAGTGGTTACGATGATTTAATCCGATAATACCAATTTCTATCATAAGTTTCAGCACTGTGGTAAAGATACATAATAAACTTGGTCCATATATAGTTGATCCAATATTTGGGCTTACACAATTGAATTAATCCAGTTAATACTTAGGAAATTACGTAGTTGATAAATAATCTGTAATCATGTATAAGAGTGAGTGTTTTAATGACTTATTAGTCATTAATATTTTAAGATTTTTGTTACTAAAATTAAGTGTCTCCAACTCTCACTCATTTTATTAATCATAGTTTTATAGAACGTATTTTTCCTGAAAGGTTGAAATCTGCAATTGTTTCTCGCATATTCGTGAAGCCCTACTGAAAGATAATTATAAACTTATTGCATTACAGTCCAATATTTTAAAAATCATGTAAAACAAGAGGGGATCTCTTTTTAAATTTTTTTTTTAATATCAGCCCAAATTTTCAATATTAGGTCTAAAAAAAGTGTATAGAATAGATCATGTTTTCCGAAAGAGGCATCACGATCAAAGTATTTAGTATACCATATTTTTCGCAAGAGGCAGCACGATCAAAGTATGTAGTTACCTATGTTTACCGAAAGAGGCAGCACGATCAAAGTATATTGTACCAAACATTGCTGAAAGATTTTTTTGTTATATTGATCTTTAAATCATTTCGTGTCAAACGTAAAACATAAAATATTACAAATCAACAAAATAGCTAAAAATAACAGAGGAAAAAAACATTAAACCTAACATAAAACAATATAATATTTTAAAGCAACAGATTGTTTGAATAAAAATGTTAGTCGGCCATGATTTTTTCTTGTTTTAAATTTGTTGTTGTACAAGATAATTCCAACATGATTATGATATACGTGTAAAACATACCACTTTCTAAGAGATGGCAGCATTTTCGTTTGTAGCATAAACTTGACAATCCGACATGATCTATTGGAATCGATTGAGCTTTTAAATGTTGTTGATTCCAATCGAAAGGAATAAAAACTTGGTGGTACAGTTTTTGAATTTTTTTTTTCAATTTTATCCATGTAAACTTTACTGAGGCCAATGCTCTCCCAACTCGCTTGCAGTTAACTAAACGATCTATTTAATGTCGTTGTCAGCCAGCTCTAGGACGAAACACTACAGGTTTGCTTTTAGTTTTTGGCGTATACTACTCCTAACCTAACTTAACCTTGAGGTATTCCACTTAAATGGTTAAGATCTTATGTGAGTGACCGAACATTCAAAGTTAAATTTGTGAATTCTTTCAGTGCTCCTTTTTTTTTGTTAAGTAAAGCTTTTTGCAAGGATCCATCCTAGGTTCCATCCTGTTTCTAATTTTATGAATGATGTGACATTAATCAACCAGCACCCGAATTCCGGTTTGATGAGAAATTTATAATATTAGGTTTAGTCGTATAAAAATAATAATGGGTGTAAAAGACGATCAACCCTGGTTCTGATTTGATGAGCGGGAAAATAAATGTCAAAAAAGCCATCAAATAATATTCTTAATATTTTATGAAAATTTTATTTTATATTTCTTATCACTTAAACGATTGAGGCAGATTTTGTCTTACCTTTCTCTCAGTTCCCAGAATTTTTGCTTAATCTTCTGCTTCAGGGGATCAAATATATGAATTTGTTTCTGCGGAGAATACGACATATAATGTGCTGTTGACTAATACGGTTTTGGATATTATTCATCGGAACCTTGATTTCAGGACATCTTAGATTTAATCCATGTATCCGTAATGTGATGCTTCGTATGCTATTGGATCAAATTTATAAGCATCCTGCAAATAGATTTATTCAACAAAAATAGACGTTGGAATTTACAACTAGTACTGACTAGTTGCCAATCGAGTTCTACTGATATATCTCCTCAAATTGATTCAGACTTATGGGTATTAGGTCGCTAGCAATTCGATGGTCCTTATTCAGAAACAAAAATAATGTTTTTTAGGTTGTTGGAAGAATGCGACACTAGTCCTAAACCTACGCCTAGATGTTTTTTTTCATAAAGGATCTTGCAACTTTTCTAGTTGTGGTAATCAAAGTTTAAAATTGACCCTTTGCTTAATTCTAAATACTTGGTTAGGCATCTAGGTGCCAAATTTTAAATTTAAATATTCATTCCCAACATGTCAGGAGGAATACAAGTTGGCAGGATACATCAAAAATGGCAGTTAAAGCTGTCCGGATTAACTCTGACGACCGATTTACTGTGGCAGTGAAAGAACACCTTGACTGATCGAATGTTAAAGTTTTCGGTAATTGGGTTTAAAATTTCTACATCAGTTATTCCAAATTCTAAAATTTCATAATTAATAGTTCCAAAGCCAAAATTTCCTCAACCAAAAATACCAAAACCAAAAATTTCAAAACCTAAAATTCTAAAATTCAAAATTTGAATAATTTTATTTGTTGAAAAAAAGGATTAAGCTTCCCAATCAGTTTTGGCGATGACAGTTTTTTTTTTTAAGTTTGAGAGTAAACTGGTAGGTGAAGCGACAATTAAATTTTTAAGAAAAGTTTGAAAGTTGGATTTTGCAATATTGGATATTGAGATTGTGGTTTTTGAATTTTATTACTAAAATACTGGGTTCTAAAAAATTGGCTCCAACCAGAATTGAAAAAAAAAATCTTGATTAAAATTTGTAGCTCGATTTTAACTAAAAGATGGATCATGTTGGATGCTTCTTTGGTTTAACTATACTTTATAGATACATGTTTGAGAATTCTAAATAAAGACGAACAGCTAAAGAAAAATCTCTTTTTTAATCCTTCATGGAAGTGATTGGAATCCGGTTCCTCCCTGCCCAAACACTGCAGGTTTATCTACCGTGCGAATTGTTTGGTACCAGTATCTTAATCATCCAGATATATATTTAGGTTTTCTGCTAATTTTGAATAACCCTGTACACATTTTAAGATTTCAATGTCTTGTTATCATCTTTGATTTTATTTTTTTAAAACATTTTTTCTCTTATCATCAGTTCTAATCGAATTATTTTTGATTCGTCCAACGTTATTGAACTAAATCCGATTCAATCGTTTAGTTTACGTTTTTTTTTTTTATTTCTTATGTCGAGTAATACTGGATACAAAGTGCTAAGAAATAACATTTTCAAGGAGATAACATAAAATAAAAGTAAAAAAAAATAAAAATTATGTACAAGACGTAATTTTTATTTTTATTTTTTACCAAGAAGAAGATCTTGGAAGACACACGACTCACGATTTAAAAATAACGAAAAAATAACACAAGACAAGAAGAGATTCAAGTCAAAAAAAGTGAACGAGAGTAGAATTTTTAATTAGACATAGAATGATGTTATGCTTCTTATGTTGTATTATATACTCGTACATGGTAACATAAAATTCCGTTTGTATTCCAGGGAAAACGATTTTCTTTTTTTTCTGTTTAAAGTATAAAAAAAAATCAATAGATTGCATTGTACTATGCTCCTTGTACTTGTTGTTTTTTATGTATTCATCTCATCGTTATTCAAAAATATAGAAAACAGAACTCCCTCGAATTTTCATCGTCTTAAGTTTTGAATGATTTTGAAATTTTGAATTTTTTTCCAATTTTTTTTTTTTTTTTTTTTGAATTTGATCAAAAATTGAAATCACGATTTAATCTTTTTATTTGTCGATGTTACATCGAAATTGATATAAAACTCACGATCGCGATCATGTTTTGTTCGTTTTTTTAAGTATACGACATATATTGCATACATATCTTTCTAGATATCGGTTTCTCTGACTTTATGATTACCGTGTTGTGTATATGTACTCAACATTTTATTTTCTTCATTTTATTGATTTTGATCTTTATGTCGTTTTAATGAGATGATAGTTTCGATTTTTTTTGTGTATTGTTTACGTCTTTCAGAATTACCATTTAACTTTGAAAAGGTTAAATCGGATGTTTGTACATGATTATGTACTCGTCTCTATCAAATAGGATGGAACATTTAAATTATGCTGGTGGAATTTTATGTTTTCTTGTTATGTTTTGTAATAATTTCTAAATGGGAATAGCATCATAACGGTTTTAATTTTTAAAGGCAGAGAAAATTCCTAATGCGACAAATGTGAAGTTCATGTTGAGATTTACAAAATTTGGTAGAATGCTGGATAATGCATGACCTTGTCTTATGGTTTTGTTTTTAAAAAGAACTATCTAGAATGTACTAAAATGTATTTGAGTCAATCTTTAATTTTATCTTTGTTTTAATGAACAACATTACAGGTCAAAATTGACCATTTGCGTAAATCTTTTACATGATCTTTAAGACAATATTATTATAATTACTGATCGTTGTAAGTAGTCGCCCCAACGAATGGTTTTGTATACAAAAATGGTCATGGCATTGTGGCCAGTGGCAAAGGTTAATCTCAAGACTGCGGTGTATCTTGTCTAACACCTTAACCATCACTTAACTATCGGTGATCTTGTTTTAATAGAAAAGTTATTTATTAGATATCATGCTGGATAAAGTTGTAAACCAATTTATACCGATGATCGGCTAGATTAGAGGCTCACTTGGCGGAATCGAGTCTTTAAGAAAGCCTCTTGTATACCTGTTGACCATAGGTTGTCTTAAACCTTACTAGGGTTTATGCGTTGCTACCCAATTGGTGACCCAGAAAGTGATGATAATGTGAGTTCTGTTCCCATCTAGGCGATGAATACTTATTTCTAAACAATGATAAAAGAACCAACGTTTTGCTAAGAAGATACCACAACATATCCTACAACCCCTGACACACCTCACAGTAGGGCAGTGAAGTAATTCGTGGCGTTGGTTAGAAAAGTGTTGCCTACAAAATCTTGGAAAACGATGGCGTGTCTTAATGCCAGTGATCCCAAGATGACTTATGGAAAAGGACAAAAGCATGTGAGCCAGGCTGCAATCTCGTTCCAAGTAGAGCAATAATAAGGCATCATGAATTAAAGCGAAGAGCTCCAGTAAAATCTTCAAAAGCATGTAGTGATGCTCGCTGTCATTATCAAAAGTCAGTAAAATGGGAATATTACATCAGAGAGATGAAAGACAATGTTTACCGTACTAAATTCCGACTTTTGAAAAGGATAAATGTATATATAAAAATGAATCTTAATTTTGAAGGTTCTAAGAGAAAATCCGGACCACATCGACCTGTAAGGATGCCGAATGGTAAAATTAACAGTGTATTGGTATGAGATACCTGTTTATTTTTTATAAAAAAGCAATAGCTGAAGTAGGCTATGAGTTGTGGCCAGGTGTGAAACCCACGTCTTTTAGCCGAAGGTAGAAATCCTTAAGATCATTAAAGCCAGGAACCCAAATTTTCCAATCAATAATTGAAAAACTGTTAAGCAGAAGGAGCGCAGGGAAACATTAGACTAATAATATCGATAGTATAGAAGGAATCCCTTGCTCCTCTAATAAAATCAAAGATGGATATAGATCCCGGCTTCGAGTCGTCAATACTCAAAACTTAAGGAACAGGCAAGGACAGTTAACCAATCGGATTGCATCTCACTGTACAGGAAACGGTCAAAAAGACTGTGAAGAAAAAATGTTCGAGCGAAGAGGTCGGGCCCGAACAGGATGGGCTCCACTGAACTGGGCGCCAACGAGAGTAACTCATCTAGCCTATCAGGTAAGGAGACGAATACAATTAAACGGGAAGTGCGGCGAACAAGTCAGACGACTTCCTTAGCACTATGCAGTGATGGAAGTGTGGTTAATCAAGAAAATGTTAAACATACTTCAGATTAACCTTCACCACGCAAGGATAAACCGTCCTCCTTAGCCTATCCAAATCAGGCTGTGGTTCTAATCCAGGAACCTTCCATAGATGATAAACGTTCCGCAGCTTTCGGATAAAAATTCATTATATTTTGTACTCAATAAAGTCTAGAAAATCAGATGTTGCCCTTTCCGGAAAAAGTAATCTTTATCTTTTCCTTCTCTCTCAATATATAGCAATGGTGGTTTAAATGAGGTAAACTTAGAGGTCAGTTACAACTAAATCTGGCTGGTAGTTGCCAATATTTGTACTAAGAGAAGGAAAATCCTCCTCATAAGCGGGAGGAAGTTTGAAAACAAATTTTTTCGCTTTCGAACGAAACAAAAAAAATAATAAAGACGAACCACGCGCTGTGTTTTCAAGGAACACGCATTCCATGAAAAGGCTATCGATATTATTTACCACTAGAATACAGGTGGTTCTGGGAATCGGATTGCAGTTCTGCCTCTTTTAATTTGAGATATCATACTTTTTCCCATTTTTCTGGCAATTTATGGATTCCATCCCATAAAAACTGAGCCGGCTTAACGGCTAAAATCAAATCGAGCCAATATTCGATACCTTGAACTGAAATGAAGCGTATTCCTGATAGGGCATTCTGCATGGGTCGAAATAGGTGGTAGTTGGAAGGAGCAAGGTCTAGGCTATAAGGTGGGTGAGGCAGAATTTCCCTTCCGTTATTCTCCAGGTAATTTTTGACCGGCGCCGCAATATGTGGCCAAGCGTTATCGTGGTGGAAAATGATTGACTTGTTTCTGGTCGCATACGTTGGCCGCTCTGCCTGGACTTTCTGCTTCAATCGGATCAATTGTTGACGCTAGAGTTGAGCATTGATAGTTTGGCCCCGTGAATATTAGGCTTTGGTGTCGATGGGCTGGCCTCACCTTTCTTGACATACGCTTTTTCGCGCTTGGGATTATCGTAATGGATCCATTTTTCATCGCCAGTGACTATACGATGGAAAAACGACTTCTTTTTGTGGCGCTCGAGCAGCATTTTGTATATGTAAAATCGTCTTTCCATGTCTCTTGGCTTCAACTCGTATGGCACCCAATTTCCCATCTTTTGGATAAATTCGAAGGCTTTCAAACGTCTGAAAATTGTTGCTTGATCAACTCCGAATGATTCTGCAAGTTTTTCTTGCGTTTGACATGAATCTTGATCGAAGAATGCCTCCAACTCTTCATCCTCAAACTTTTTCGGCTGACCAGGATGCTGTTTGTCCTTGATGTCATAATCACCACTTTTGAAGCGACGAAACCACTTTTGCAAGAGCATGCTCACCATACAAATCCATGAGCAAACGATGACTTTCAGCTGCAGGTTTGGTTGCGAAAAAGTGACTCAACAAACCTTCCCGCAATTGCTGTTTTTTCGCAAATTTGATAAATTTTCCATCGTTGAAATCGGTTGGATGTGCACAATCAAAACAAAAACTTTTTGCTGATTTTGACAGGTATTGAATAGGGCTTTCAAATGACATATATGTCCATGACATACTATAACGCATAAACAAGTAATGACATCTAGTATCAAATTCCGGTTTTTAATGCATCTTGTAGTAAATTTCAATGATATAAGATGAATTATATTTTTTGGCTGAGAACAATTATAACTATACAGCTGCCGAATCTTCAATGTTAACAAACTTTCTCTTGTGTTAGAAAAATTTAAAATGACCCCCTCCCCCTAGAGTTTACGCAAAATAATTGGAAAAAAATTTTTTTTATTCCTATGGTTTTGCCGAATTCCTAAAGTTTTGGTTTCGAATTTGACGAATCCTAAAATGCCAAATATTCAAAACCCTAATCTTACTAATACCATTTTCAAATACATTGTGGAAAGAAAGCAAATCACCAACGATAGATGTCTCAAAGGTTATACGCGGTTGTAGTGAGTATAACCTTTAATGCACCTACCGTTGGAAATCCATATCTATGTTACCTTAAGACTGTTTAGAGATATCAAATCAAATAATGCTTATTTTAAAGTACATGTCTAAATAAGATTTAACTGAAAAGATCTTTGGAATCAAACTGTTTGTCAAAAAATCGCTAACTTTATTTACTAAAACACTTGGCACAGCACTACAAAACTTATAGAAATATAATGCCAATTTTAGCGGAACTGGACATTTTTATGAACTACAAAAAGATCCTGTGGAGTATACAAACAAAAATGACAGATTTTTCCTATCTATATTAATGGAGTTTTAAAATACGACAACACGACTCCAAAAGTTATAGTGGTTTTCAATGGGTCCGCTATAACAACTATTGGCATATCTTTGAACAAATATTTCTAGACGTCGGATTAACCATCCAATCCATTCTGTGCAGAAATAAACTAAGATTCAGGGAACATACTTTTATATTCTTGTTTGACCTAGAAAACATGTATAGACAGATTAACGTTTAATAACTCGAATCAAACTTCCAAAAAATTTGCAAAAACACAAAACGTACTATAATGCCCGAATAAGGTAAAATATTAGTGATGGGTTACTCTAGAAACTTTTTTACATTTCTTACTGGTTGCTCTGGTCTTTACATCTTGTCTGTACAACTAATTCGTTGCTAAGCAAAGAATCATACGGTTGGGATCAACTACGAGAATCCCTTCTAGAGCTACGAAATATTCGCATGCTACGTTCTGTCTAAGCAACTCTATTATCTTTGTTTTGAGTTACTTGTATTTTAGTTGACTAATTTGATGGCCCAATGTCCAAAAAGAATATCAATCAAAATGAATTCATCAATCAAGTTTTTTTGTGGTTCAACAAGATAGACTTATCTTTTACCATCGGTGGTGGCTCACGTTTATCATTAACCGCATTGAAAAAAATTTTCAACGACTGACAATCTGGCTGATATTACACCTCGCGGATTATATTATCCTCTGATTTAAAATCCAACATTATAAAGTGACGTTATCCCAAGTGGTTTTACGACACAAAGAAACATTGGGCACTTCAGCATAAAACTTCGACTGATGAAGCCGATGATGGCGAAACTACTACATATACTGTAAAAGTAACCCTTAATATATTCGAAGAACTTATTTTACAGTTTTCCACAAACAAAAAAGCCAATCAAAGTAAAAACAATCGCCAATCAAATTGGCTTGTTGAAGCCAATCAAACTAAAAACACCACCAAATAACAGGCAGCGATAAGGAATACCGTAAGCACGGAGCCTAACTTATTCATTAACGTCTTTGTTGACCGTGTACATCGAAATAGTTCAGCATCTTAGCTCGAATCATTCCTGGCGGCTCTCAAGCCGGTAACTACACGACAAAGGTACTGTCAGGAAACATTTAGTCATAACAAAATGCATTTTGTTCAGACGAACCATCAACTGCTAAAATAGACTTTGATATTCGAATTAAACGGTCCAATGTTTTGGTTCCAATTTGGTTACCCAATTTGGTGAATCCTGGAAAGATGTAATCAAATTTACAATGTTTCATTATTAAAACGAATTGCTTAACGAAATTGATATTATTACCTCACAAGAACATAATGTCTGACAATATTTCAACAAGTAGTTATACTACGGAGTTTGTCTCGTTGAAGGACAAAACAATAAAATTAAAAACATCCTGGCATATTCTAATTATTTTACACAATATCTACCAATCGACACAGTGACGGCCAGTATTGACCTTCAATGCCGTACATAGTTTACATTACAAGCACTTTAATATCTTTGAAAACCTTGAACAAAAGTAATAAAAATCAATTAAGCGTGTACATCATTGAACAAAACATTGTTACATCATTCTAAAGTATCTACAATTTTTAAAGATTCGTGATCAAATAAAGTAACAAAAAACAAAACACAAAAATATTTGTCTACATCCACTTGATATAAATCAAATCAACGGAAGCTTTCATGTACAGCATTATAACATATAATCTGACCAAGCTATCAATGTTAGATAATATAATATCTTTAACTTGAAACTAATTAAAATCTCCATATTTTATAACCCATGTTTCTAAAATGTCAACAAATCTATCAAAATGAAAAACTCGAGCACAACAACAAAAACCATGCGATCATAAAAATGTTGATCGATCAGTTACCATTAAAATCAATCAAAAACACAAAAATCAAGAATACAAAATTCAACGAAACACAACACAAATAAAAACAAAAAAGTAAGCAGCTACAACATCCTCTCGAAACACCCAGTAACTAATTTTCGATCGATGTACAAATAAAAAAAAAAAACTATCTTCTATTTGATCATTTGATGATCGCGTATTTTTTCTGTTGAATTATAAAAAATTTTTTTTTTGACGATCAATCCGCCCTTTAATTTTAATTTAAGTCGATCGACGGATCGATCGATTTATTTTTTGAGTTTTTGTCTTACATGATTGAGAGATCAATTTAAAAATTTGATGATCATTCAAAATAAAATAAAAATGTAAATTTAGTACATTTTAGGGTTCGTTTGTTCGGCTTATCAACAAATTTATGATCGTCATTATCGTCCGAAATGTCATGATCATATTACGATTTGACGTTTTTAAATTATGATATGCGGACATGAAAGGACGAATTTAACTATGTTTTTCGATGAGTTAATAGAATTACACGAAATGTACTAAGAACGTTGAGAATTCTCAAGCCAGTACAATTTTATGTTATAATATGAGTTAGATGACGTTAGCAATTTTTCTGCCGGTTATGCTTGGTTAATATAAATGATCTACCCAACAATAACATTTTTAAATGTTTTTGAATGTAGAAGAGACTCGTATTATTATTATTGGTGATCTGGTTATAAAGCTATAAATTTCATTTAATTGATTTATCGCGTTTTATTTATTTTGACCCGCATATACAGAGTTTTTGTTGCTCGTCTGAATAATAATGTAATGGAAGATCGTTTGAATATATTTTTTTGGGGTTTTAATTTATCTTGGACATGTTGTTATTAGACGCAGACGATGAATTCAATAGAAAATATCAACAAAATTGGATTTGTTATTCATTCAATTTGAAATCATGTTTAGTCTCTAGAAAAATTGTAAATTTAGAAGATATTATACTGGGTGATACTCACATGTTTTGTATAGGGTGCATGTCATAAAGAGATCTGTGGGAAATTAGTTTTATGACTACCCGTTTGCTGAATATAGTTATTTATTCCTCTGGCAACACTACTTTGGTATTTAGTTGGTTTTGATATTTTATATGATAAATCAACTACTCATATTGTTCTGTGGTGTGACAAATTAACGCATTGGAATTGTTTTAGCTTTCAGTCAACCGAACTAATAACCAGTTGCAGATCACACAAATCATTTTATAGTTTATCAGATGGCCACACTAGACATTTTTTCTACGCACTCATGTGATTTCTAACTTGTACCGAATTTATCATACATTTGGTGGATGATCTAAACAAAAAGATCAACCTAAAAAATACTTTTCATTGGATTAAAAATTAAAATGTTAGTCTATTTAAATTTGGATTATTATAAAGAATGTATGTCCACATTGATAAGACAATCAAAATCACTGAATTGTTGGATTACAAGTCCGATTTAAAAATTTACTTGAAAAAGGAACTCGACTACAGTAATTGATGGTGTTTGCCTGTTTCCCATCAGGTGGCTTCCCACGTTACGGATTGAGGAAAGCTTACCAGATAAGGCAGGTACCCAGGGTAATCAAATACTCGTGGTGGACCAAAAACTGGCACACCCAGGCTAAGGTGGAATCTTATACGCTGATGGATGCGTGGCTAAGAGAACTTAGTCGTTAGTATGTGAACTCCGAATGTGGCGACATTCGATTTAAACCCATAGCCTTTCTTTGATTATGCAGAGCTCTGC
This sequence comes from Tipula confusa, assembly GCA_963556175.1. Taxonomy (NCBI): domain Eukaryota; kingdom Metazoa; phylum Arthropoda; class Insecta; order Diptera; family Tipulidae; genus Tipula; species Tipula confusa. Next base: position 53,865,994 of record OY744476.1, on the reverse strand, counting down.
TATAGGTGCCCGTTACTTCTCGTGCCACTCTTAGGAATTAAAATGATACGAAATAATAATCTAACAAAATTAGAAAACGCGGCAGATGCGTCTTTAACAGCATCAAATCAATAAATAATTTTGGTTGCCGATATCATGGATAGCGGATCCACAGATATCAAGGACCAAGTATTGCCAAATAAAAACAACAACTTTCCTGAGAGCACGATTATGTGGAGATCACCAATTTTAAAGGTTCCAAATTTAAGTAGTGGTACACTACCATTAAAGATGGCTGCGGCTGCCATGGCTGCGTTTCAAGTAACTAATAATACCCCCAAACTGAGGAACTAATCAAAGCTCTAGCCGAATCTATCAACGACAAAGAAACAAAATATGACAATTCAATCGAGTACCTAACCAGGTACCCGATTTGAGGAAGATTTAGAAAGAGGAACCAATTGGATAATGAGAAAATCAAAAACGGCTCTTAAAAGCAAAAAACACAAGCCGAAGATTATTCCAGTAAAAAGAAAGCCGACTCGTCCTCAGAAATGAGAATCACAGTTTTAACATATTGGAAGCAAAGATAAACCAATAGTTGGTAATTGGTTTTATCAGCAAGACTACGAAAGAAAAACTACCACCGCTTATAGACGCTTACAGACGCTTATAGAAAACTTTTAACTGCATTGGATGATAAAGATCTCCAATAGTATACATATAAAGACAAAAATTCTAGATCCATTAGAGTAGTTGCTAATATAGTTTACATCAAACATGCACAACAGATGAGATAATTGAAGACCTCAAAAGAAAAAAATTAACAGTCCTAGATGCAGTTAATATGTTTAAAACTGAAAGGAAGTCTACCGGCAACGGAGACAGTACTGTTACCAAAATAAAAGTACCCACTATTCACTGTGACCTTAGCAAACTCAGAGAAAATTGAGAACATATTTAATATTAGGAACATCTTGGAAATGGTTGTTTGAATGGGGCAATTGAAAAAGGTGACAAAGATTATACCACAATGTAAAAACTATCAGGCATACAACCACATGCAAAAATACTGCAATTGAGAAACTAGAAGTATAAAATGTGCGGGAAAGCATGATACAAAAAATGCGTGATAGATAAAAACACTCCAGGAAAATATTTTTACTGCCAAGGAACCCACGGTATTAGCTAAAAAGGTGTAAAGGACTGTAAAGTTAAGGTATAAATTAGCCAAAACACTTGTAATACTAACCTGGAATGCTAATGGACATCTACAACATCCTACAAGGTAGAAATCTTTTTGAATACTGAAAAAATTGATATATGCTTAATAGCAGAGAGCCATTTCAACAAAAGGTTGGTCTTCCATTCTATACAACCAGCAGAAAGAGCGAGGGGTGGAGCAACTATCTTCATCAGAAAACATTTCGAAGTTGTCAAACTCGAAATATAGAGACAATGCAGATTGTATCAATTAGCACGCATCTAAAACAAAGGTTATATAACCTGTTGAAGTTCAAACATTTTTCAGTCATTGGGAACGGCCACTGGTTATCCGTTTTGAATAAATTAAGATATCATTTCCTTTTTAAATGGTTTTGTTTCTTATCAAAAAGCTTCAGCGTCAATTAATCTTCAACAATCTTCGAATTGTAAAGACACGAATCGATCTTAACCAATTCTAGATTTGGTCTTATTGGCAGCATCTAAGATGTTTCGTTGTCGGTTTAAGGCGGATCATGTTATACTCCATCAAAGTGACAGCCCAACGTTGTAATATATGGTTAGTCATAGCAAGTGCTTTATTCTCAGTGTAAAATTAACTAGCCAACGGCCGTTGATATATTAATGAAACCTCGAACAACCGAAAATAATCAATAGTGCCCATTTCTCGATTTGCGAGTATTGATAGAAAAACAATAGGTTTATCCCATCATTGGGATGCCGATGAGATATTATTGAGGCTATTCCGACTTTCAAGAGTCAGTAGCTATCACAAGAGCTAAAAAGTTGCACACATTAATAAGGCGTGTTGCTTCTACAATTCTTTTCTTTATGGCTTTGAATGACCATTATTTTAACCCATTCGAATTAAATCTATTATTTTAATGGTGTTACTAGTCCAATGAGTAGATATACTAGAAAACTGTCTAAGCAATTTATTGTAATAGTTTCTTTTCTAAGAAAAGTTTCAACTTCCTTTAGAATTTAAGGACGAGCAAATTTTTAATAGTGTCTAATCTTTCATATGACTTCTGTTTTATGGTCTGTCCTCCTATTTTTAGTTATTACAAACTGACATTAGAAACTGAGAGTCCATCCATACCAGTTTCATCTAACCATTTGAATAGTAGCTTCAAAACATTCTTCTTTGATTCGTCATCTATTGGGCCCTAAAGATGCTCTTCAGTTATAGAATCAACTGCTTTGAATATTATTTAAATTTCTATTACAAGTGTTTTGTAATTTTAAAATAACTGCAAAGTTGAACAGATGAATCTAGTTTGGTTACGGCTACAATTGTAAAGGCATCGAAGCTATATAACTCCAGTATCAAAATGTAAATCGATTGGAATCTCGTTGATGGTTAGTTTAATGGATATTTTTCAAACAACTTTGTAAAACTGATCTAAAACCGGATAAATGGACATTTTTCACTGAATTTGAGTTGCCTGAATGGTAAAAATAATAAATTTCAAGTGAGTAAAATATTTCTTTATCGCTCTTTTCCCTCTGTGGGCATAAAGTGTCCAATTTTGCCTCTAAATGTATCGACTTTATTCACGATTTATTTAACTCGGCACCGTACATAAAAAGAAATACATTAGCAATATTCACAAGCTACATTTGTTAAAAGGTCTTATTTCTGGTAAAGCAGCTGCTCTTATAAAACCTTTTTCCATAACTGAGAACAACTATAGAGAAGCATGGGATAAAATATATAGTTGATACAATAAAATGATTCCCATTATCACATCACTTTAACAACAATTCGGCTTTATGTCCAAGCAAACGGATGAGAATTTTGCCGCATTTCGGACATAGCCGATGAAATGATTAGTAGACCTCGAGCATTAGGACCTTATTCGAAATTCTAAACAAGAGATGTAATGCAATAAAATTGTAATTTCATTATTTTGATGCAACCACCAAACAAATCTGTTCAAAATCTTCATTAAAATCGTTCGTACCTGCAAATTCATATCGTAATTGTGTGGTTTTTAATAGATGCTCGAATAAATTTAGTGGATAAACACACGAGCTATGTCACCATGTTCTAAAAAGGATATAAAATAATGTTTTTCTAAATTTACTTCCATCATCAGTAACAAACGCCACCACACATTGCTTTATGCAAGTTGGCATAAAATGCAGAAAGTGGTCATTCAACCATCGACGTGCCCCCACAGTCGCACTAAGCAACTCATTCATCAATAAAACGAAACATGGCTACTTCAGTGCAGAATTAATAACGAAGGAGCAGAACCTAAATGAGTCAACAACACCACCATTAACCATAACACCAAAACATTAGACACACTGTATTCGTCACCTACCACCATATCAACTGCTGTGTTTCACGGTGAACTTGAACCATTTGAGCACTATTGATTTCCAGCTCTTAATCATCGTTTGTGATTGAATCATGTGCTCAACAACTCGGCCTAATGCGAAGTTAAATTCTCGTACATACCAATTTTCTGCTTATTCTTTGGCGCGAAATTTCCAATGATTCGGCAAGAATGTACAAACTTAATACAGTGATTTATGGCATACCTCGATTACTGTATCTAGCCTTTAAAATGCTTAACATTTTTGCTGATCCCTACTTCTTAGTGATCAGCTTAATCACATTTCGACCATTCAAACATTCAAATTAAGAATATTCCGAAGATGATTTAGCATGATCCATCAGTCAAACATTGAGTATCAGGTAGGATTCGGAATCTGACTCTTTTTTTTCAAGATGAATCCAACTACTGATAAAATGTGATGGTAAGTGTAAGATCCTTTTAGCCGCATCAATTCTTTTTAAAATGTTACTGCGGAAAGCATGGTTGCTAAAAATTGAGATGGAAGTTATTTTTCTGACACTGTATTATGGTACATGGCAAAGTATTTAACAATCGCTACCGGAAAAAAACCCAAAACACTTGATAAAATGCAACTCAAAGCTTTTTGTAATGTCACCCCAAGTTTGCTTATGGCAGTGCAGTATATCTACGCGCTGTAAATGAGATAGGAGAAATCACAACAAGTTGTTCGATCAAACATAACTTCCTCGGCTTCAATTACGTGGAGCTATACATTTGTGCAGATCTGTCAAATTTTTTTTTAGATCGTTAGAATATAAAAAGATTGGAATATTCGCATCAACGGATGCTATAATTGTGCCTCATTGGTTGTCCAATGTTAAACGAAAATATAAAAAATTGTAGGGAATCAAACAGCACCACGTATCAAATGGCAACATATTGAATCCATTGTGTGGGTGGCCCGCAATGGTTGAGTAAGAAAATAATAAAAATTGGCCAACAAAACTAACATCAATAAAACACATGTCAAAGAGTTGACCGCACCCAACGGTGAAGTAGATTATATCGTACTGAATCTACATTCAAAATTGTCATTCTGGTTTAAAAGCCTTAAAACAATGGTTTTCGTATTGAGATTTGATAGAGCTAAACGCGATAACCAAGGCTTTAACAATTCAATCTCTTTATCTAAAATTAATGAAGCTGAAGTGTTGTTCTTATTTATCAGCAAATCGATACAACCAAAGCCGACCATTTTGAAAAACTAGATTAGATTTTGCTAGAAATCCAATGTACATCATAGTCAGCGAACGAAATGCTCCAGTTCAGAAAGCCTTTGTGATAGTTTTGTGTGCATAGCTATTAAAGTGCATAGCTAAAAAATGTAAGCATTCTTGTCATGGAGAAACACCCGACTGACAAGGGTAATTCAAACAAATTTCAATTGAAAATTGATCTAATTTTGTTGCTGGTAATATAGAATGTTTCAAAAACTGAAACAATAGATCATACTCTAAAAAAATCAATTCCCTAATCTCTGATTTTTGATTAATGAAAGGCGTATTGTTTCATTTTAACCCACAATACGCAACAAATTTTGGTGGATTATGGGAGGAAGCGGTAAAATTATTTAAATATCACCAAAAAAGAGTGTCCAATATTAAACTTACATTTGAAAAGATGACCACACTCATTACTCAAATTGAATATTTACTTAGAGAGGAACGGGTTTCAAACGTAATACTCTTTCGTGGCTGATATAGTGCCATCAAACGCACTTGGTTACCGAGCAATTGGCGCAGTGGTTAAAACTGCGGTGTTTGGGACGGGAGGTGCCGGGTTCGAATCCCAACGGGGGAGGGTTGCAAAAGGTATTTTTCATCACCTGATTTCGATCAACTATGACCCCCTATTGGAATGCAGAATCCATGGACCGACCCATCGTCCATGTCAGTGCAGGCTGGTTGGAGCAATGCAATGTGCAGATGGATTTTAAATCGAACCTGTATTCGTGCGTCCTTAATTTGGCTGGTGACGGCGTAAGGTAGGACGTTAAAAATTAACTTCGAAAGAGTTGGGAGAGCTTCGGCCCCAGAATAGATTGCAGAGTTCAGAACCAAAAAAAATGCACCTGGTTTTCTCAACGACTGCACGTTTCACGTGCCAATCTTAAGCCCAGAATTCGTATGCATGAGCGGTCTTGTTAATTTTTAGCGATACACGATTTTTTTCGATTGTTTAAAATAATTTTGTTATAGTGATGCAGGTAGTCAGCCCATCAAACCATTTTTTGTGCAGTCGCCTCTTATAACACTCAAATAAGTAATGGTGGATTCTATCAAAATAAAGCTTTAACAAAATAAGAATATATAACTATACCCGTCACATGATGATAATATTCTAATTATAATCAATTGCATAGAATGCCACATAAATTTGTTTGTCAGACAATGCCCACAACCATCGAAGCAAAATTTAATATATTTGATTGGGGTAGTCAAGCTTCACTTTTCCATCTAGACACAATCACAATCATTTTGACAAAAAGTAAAATGAGACAATAACAGAAAAAGTCCAACAAAAACATAGGCACAAATAAAATTTTGCGAGCGACGCAGACTAAAAATAACGACAAAAAACTAAAATTCACAAGTGAAACGAAGTGTAAATATTATTCTTCATAACAGTTTTTTGTTCCTTAAGAATTTTTTTGTTTTTGTTTTTGTTGAGCATCAGCACGCTAAGCTTTAACGTTTTTGCTGGTTTTCTTATTTTTATTTATTTTTTTTTTTTGTAGATTGTCCTACTAAGTGATACAATACATAAAATATCATTTACTTATATTATGTATATACGTATGCATAAATTTTATCATTGTGTACCATCTCGTCGTAGTCATCGTCACTATATAGAATCATGTACATAGTTTACAATACAATCATCACTACACCACACCATGCACTATAAATGTAGCTAGCTAGAGATGTACCTTTTTTTAACATAATCAAACGAGACAAAAGAAACATAAAAATGTTTCAAAATTAAAAAATAAAAAATAAAAAAAAATAAAAAACAACCAACTGAATCTCACATTGTGTCTTGCTTACGTTTTTATTTTTGTGCTGCTGTTTCTTGTTTCTGTTGAATTTAATTTGCTGGAATGAAGCGACAATGAAATTATGAATTTGAAACAAATAAACAGGATGGAAATTTTGCGACATAACTTACACCGTGGTACATAAGGCAGACGAAAAATTAAATGTTGAAAATAAGCGCCAGGCTACAAATATGTATACACACAGCTATATAAAGTTTAACAATGCGGCATGGGAATACTGTGAATGTGTTTAACCGGATAGAAAGGAATAGAAATGGAAATGAAATTCCTTCGTGTCCGTATTTTTTCCCTGCGCTATTGTTATTGTTACTTTTGAAATTATTCAACTTGCCTGCAATATCTGTATTGGTTGTATGGAAATTGTGATACTTGTAATTTTATTCATTTAGTGCAGCATTTTTAAAAAGCTTTATAGTCAGTTAAATTGTAAATTTAATTAACTGTTAAGGTCGAAGTCGAAATTAATTAACAGATTTGAAATTAATAAGTCAAGAAAGATTAACAGTTTTTTGATTTATATTCATTAAAAAGGAGTTAAATGCAATGATCCCATTTAGGATCACTGAAAAAAGGTGATGATCAACAACTTAAAAAATATTTTAAGTTGAAAAAGCAGGCGAGTTGAAAAGATAAACAATTGAGATGTTGAATTTCTAATTTTGGTAATAAATTCTAAGCCAAAAGTTTCGCAAGTAATTTTTAAACACTTTCGTGGTACTAACAAAATCTTTCTGTGTAAAACGTAGATTTTCAAAAATTCTTGAAAAGCTGATTTTTGATAATATTTTCTCCGTTGTGGTTCTTGAGGTTGAGACCTAGTAAACAATTTCTAAACCAGCATGTTATCATTCGAATTCCACTACAGCATTCTTGGCCAAAAAGGCTATAAAAGAATTTAAAAGTCGTAGATATTTGTTTGTGTATATAAGCCACGTTTGTACTTGCGTCTAACAAATCGATCATTTGTATTGCTGAACCTACGGATGTAAGCAAATCCAAAGATCTTTACTCATGTTACAATAATTTTGATACGCATGATCTCATTGTGGCTGGCGCACTCTCTTCTCATAAAAATATCCCCTTGGCAACCTAGATACACTCTCGTAAGACGTCTAAAGTCTAATTGACCATTTGTTAATTTCCACTTGAAGGTCTCGGGTCATCTAAAATGTGAAATCTTATCAGTTCGCTACCAAATTTGTAGGTAGTGATCATCAATTTTTCACTAAAATGGCACATTTTATATAATTCAGGAGTCACAGAAAAACAAAACTTACCTTTTAACTTTGAAGATTTGACAAACAAAGATAAGAAAGCACAAATCTTGCTATAACAGTAGCTACTATGAAATCCAACCGTCGTATTGATGACGTAAATGTTTTATGGGAGATATTGCAGATATTATATAGGAGACGCAGGAAGATGGTTGAATATCTCGAGGAGGATACATTCGATGTTCTTTGCTGAACAAGCCTATTACTCTTTCCTTAGGGATAGCTTATGGTTTGCTTAGTGATATCTGAAATAACCTAACACTTATGTGCGCTTATGTTAAATGACAGTAATTAGCCATCATAATCCTGCATCAAAGGTGAGATCAAGGTATCAGGAATTTTTCAATTAACTCTAGTGATAAGAAAATGTTATGTCTCCAATAATTTTTAAACTCATCTTTTAAACATTTTGTACTATCATACCAACAAGTTTCTGACACATGCAAATGTTATTTGTGTAATAAAGCTGAAAGTAAGTTTACACCGTTTAACTTAGAACTAGACTAGACCACTTTACGATTATCGGTTTCCGTTGGTCTTAAAATCAATGAGTTTAAACCAAATATACGATCACTTCTTTTAAATACCTTGACGCAATGAATTTTAGTAGGGTAACCTCACATATGCAGGTGTGGCAAGTTTTTGACTTGCTGGACTAGGATGCCTTGTCACTTATGATAATAGTGTGGGAGGGGATACAAAATTGCGTTTTTTGCCGGCAACTATATTTTGTATAACTTATGTTCACTACTAGTGGTACAGTGATCTCCAAGAGGAGAGTCACCGTTTGGCTGGGTCATATTTTGCTGTCGGCGATAATGGCTCTTTGGAGTAAAGTAGAGTTGACTTCTTCGGGTGGTCTAGAACAACAACAAACCAAACAGCAAACACGGTGTTTAATACCATTGAGTTAAATTTTTGATTCGATAAGGCATGGACCAGCAATGACCTGTGAAAACAATCGTATTATTAATCAAAATAATAATCTTTTTAAGAGTCTTATAAGGTTATCTAAAAATAGGTGACGATTGAAAACATCAGGGAAGTAAGGGAAACTTACCTTGGTAGGCCAGCATGCCTTATACAGAAGCTCTAGAAACTAGCTAGGATTTGATAACCAATCATTCATTAATCTGAATTCAAAATGATTACAGAAACGAATTAGTATTTTGACATTGCTACACGGAAACGAATTATAAACTGAAACCTATCAAAGCTCTTACAGAAACAGCTACAGTGATCGCAGGAAGTACACTGAAGTCATTTTCGAAACAACTAAGTAAACGGAAAGTTTATATGAAATACCACAAAATCTAACCTCAGTGCTAATCTTACAGTTAAACAGATGAAAATAATTTTTTGAAGATAACTGTGTACAGACACTTAAAAAAATGACGCACTTCTATAGATGGAAAGTATAACGAAACAATCAATACTCATCCACCAACGGAAATGGAAGTTACAAGTGTCATAAGGAAGTTAAAGAATAACACCGTTGTGGGTTTGGACAACACCACAGTAGATTTACTAAATAGTGATGTAGATACAGTAGCAGCGGTTCTATTAGAGGGTATTTGGAGTACAGATAGAATACCAGAGAGATGGGAAGAAGGAATAACTATACCAAACCCAAATTTATATAAAGGCAAAGGCAAATTTATATAATGCACATTATATAATTTGGATCATTATTGAACAGTCTAACGAATGGAACTCTTTGATGTACCTACTCTTCGTGGACTTTGATCGAGTGTTCGACTCGATTAATAGAAGTGCCATTTGGAAGGCACTAAGAGAAATCGATATTTCGAGGAGAATAGTACAGATTATCAAATAAATGTACTGGGTTGCTGGAAAAAGAGTTCAATATAAAGGCCAACGAAGTGAAAAATATCACAACACACGAAGAGTTAGGTAGGGATGTTTAATATCCTATACTGCGGTTTTCACTAGTGCTGGACAATGCTTTGCGCAGATTTGACGTAGCAAGCTCAATTAGAATACAATGGGACCTGATCAGTTGGATGAAATTAAGGACTCAACAACTATCTTTTTTGAAATGATTTCTTATACTTAAGACGCATTTCTTTTAGACATGGTTTATAAAAAGGAGAAGTTATAACAATTTTCCAGTTATAGTTTCTGTCCGAAAAAATGAGCTTCACCTCATGTTTTTTCGACTTAACTAGACAAACTATTACGTTACTAAAACATCACATTAATACTTTACGCAAAAAATAAATAAAATGTGACTTACTGCCAACTTAGGATTCATAATTTGAAGGTGCCCAGAAATTGTTAAGCTACATTTCTTGCTCCGCTTTCAATATATCTGCTAAGGTTTGGTAAAATCCTATATTATGTTTTTTTATTCAGTTTCTTATCCAACATCGTCGACTATTATTATGTATATTAAACAGCAAAAATCCTTCAATATTTAATTTATGTTTCAAAAGCTCTAGATTTTTAAGTAAAATAGTCTTACCAATTTTTCCATTGATGCGATAAAAAGAGTTATAAAAACACTGCTGGTTTTTTTTCTGTTTTGGTAGTGCTCTATGCAGAACAAAGGTGTCCGAAATTTGAATGTTTTAATAAAGTTAACGAAGAATAACCGTTTACATGCCAATGTTGTTTTGGTCTCTATAGGGCCACAATTCCCTCAATTGTGGGTCACGACCCTTAAAACTAAAACTTAGGTTCAATTTTTAACACTAAACAACTTACATTGGAAAAACTGTGTTGATGGGTATATGTACTGATAAGCAACTGCGATTGAAATATTTAAAAAAAAATGGATACTCATGTAAACAAACTACCATTTGTTGCGACACAGAGGGCTATTTGCCCAGTAAAACAATATAATAAAAAATGCGATGTTCCTACCAGAGCACCGCCTGGAATGAAACAAACAAAAATGTCCAAAACTGATGATTCCATTGCGTATAAAGATAGTTCTTTGGTACACAATTTCACTCACCGGTACGCAGCTTGACGTGATAAAATAATAGGAAATATAGTTTGTCAGATTGTATAATAGATGGCACTACTATAAAATCTCCAATATTATCGCGTCAATTTATCTGCCAGATACATTAAATGAATGCGAAATTTTAACACTTCATTAGGTTTTTATTTTACGCATTCATGGTTTGCTATAATGTTTTTAAATACGATAGTATATTTGAGTTAAAATGGAGTATGTCAAAATTGATTATTTCGATAATGTACATGATTTCAGCATACCACATAAAAGTGAAGAAGATAATGACCACCCAAGGCCAAAAATCTTAAAAAGCACCAAAATCTAAAATAAAATCTAAAAAGTTTGAAAATATTCACCATTAAAACCAAAAGACTCGTCAAATTAGGCATGTCAAAATTTATCTCTATAATTTTTTTTTGGCTCGATATCTGTCTGTAGATGTGGAGACTACGTTAAAATATAGCTTAGCTCGAATTTCATATCTAGTTTTAATATTAATTCAATACCTTGAAGATAAATTGACGCTAAGATATTGGAAACTTTATAGTAGTGCCATCTATTATACAATATGACAAACTTTATTTTCCATTATTTTTTTACGTCAAGCTGCGTAACGGTGAGCGAAATTGAGGGCGTCAATTATTTAATACGTTCTTAGCTTGCTAAATTTTATGTCAAATTAGTATGGAAAATGTATCTTAGCTCGATCTGTGCATCGACCATTATTAAATGTAAGGTTGCTTGAAAATATAACGCCAAGATCCCGAATATCGCATACTCTACAAAGTTGTGTATCCATTAAAAACTTAGGAGTCTCTAGGCGAGACAAGCTTTATTTTTATCTACAATCAGGAATAACTTTGCATTTACTCATTTGCAAGTGTTTTTTATTCTTATAGTTGACCAGTTACAACAAACATCGAGCTCGTATGGAAACATGTACGCAGAGTCACCGAACTAATAATCGTAACATAGATTTTTAAGTCGTCAGTATTTTACACTCATATAACTTAAAACCATGAACAACATCATTATTAAACACCGTGAATAGTAATGGTCAAAGGTGGCTGCCTAGTGGAACACTAGGCTGAATAACCAATTCAAAAGAACGATCTTGGAAAATAAGCTACGAAGTAATCCATTTAATTGTTTTGAAACCGGATTCGAAGCTAAACAATTTCTGTTGTTTGCAGAATCAGATTATGCACTAACTGATTTAGTTTGTCTAAAGCTTGCGTAAAGTCTGTATATACCACATCCACTTGGCCATGATTACCCACAGACAAACATCGAAAAAATCAGTGAATGTAGATTTGCCCTGAGTAAAACCATTCTGACACGAACTACCTTATTTTCTATTAGACTTTTTAATCTAGATTACATAGATTCAAAATCATTGGTATAGCCGATAGTAACGAAATACCTCTTTAGCACTTAATATCGCTCCTACTCCCAAATTTAAATCCGCGTAATTTGTATTATATCTAAAAGCCATTTGTAATATCATTTATAATTTTGAAAGTTCGTAAAAGTGACGCTAAAGAATCCATTAATAAAGACCGAGCCAGGTTTTTCGGTATTTTCATACAGTATATCGAATTTCAAGTACGTTCTCTGTACTGTCATTAGTTAAAAGAGGGTGGTTTACAAACCACCCTGTATAAATTTTGAAAATTGTGAGTTCTGAATAAAATGTTTTATGGATATCAAATGAAAAGTGTTCCTTAGGTTGGCGGTTATATCGGATTAAAGTGAACAGCAAAAATATATAACAATTCACCTGGCATTGTATATAAAACCATAATTAACCACTTGTAGGCATCAAAGAAAATGGTAACTGAACTATGATATTGGAACAGTTTACAATTATAACAGACATTTTTTCGACTGTAAACTTATTCAGCATACGAAGTGAATTGTGAAGCGAATTGAAGCGAATTGTGGAATAATAAATAATCTTTGAAATCTGGTTGCGGTCTGAACCACATCAGTTCCATTTGAAGGCATTATAAAAAGAATTGAAATGTTTTTGGAGTAATAACAAGCAGGGACACATGCAATATAAACTATAGCCGCGACATTGTTGAATCACTTTCAAACGTTATTTTTTAAAGTAGATCTGAACGTAAATATGTAAGCAGTGGATAAGAGGAGTCGTGTCAATCTGCTTTACTATGATTTTAATTTCAATCCGGATAAAACATGGTGGAGTCACTCTGAATTAACACTTTTGTTAGCACATTTGTAATAATGCGGAAAATATATTATTTTATCATAAAAATGTGGAAATCAAATGTAAGGTCGCAAAAATCGAATTCAATTTTTGTATAAAATGACACCAAAACGAGCAAATCCTGAAATAAAAAAAATCCGTTATTCTACATAATGAAAAAATCAAACAAAAAAATTTCGGCGCCAGTTAAAGAAATTCTAAACACCCCACAATCTTCATAATATAAAAATGAAAGATAAAGCAGCCAGCAGTGTTGGTCTCAAAAAATAATTGAAGAATAAGAAAAGTATGCCCGGTAAAACTTTAATTTAGAGAGCACAAAAATCTTGATAACGGGTTTTAAAGTAGCTAAAGACCGTTTGAAACATCGTCTTGAAGTAATGCTTTGGGAGATTTCAAATTAAATCCACTCTTTATATACCTATCTTAAAATACAAGAGCTTTAAAAGGTTATGATAAATTTTTGTTGCTGGCCATTTGGAGATTCAACAAAAAAACGTGAGTAACATCGAGTATTTTCAGGACCTAGTTTAAAAAGCGTTTTTGACCTTCTAGTAAATCATAAATTTAAGAGAAAACTATAGATTACAAGACGGTATTATCATTGAACAATGCTTCCGGTCATACCGTCAATTTATGTGATTTATCTGGTAACGAAAGGATGGAATGTTTACCTAAAAATACGTCAGAATTGACATCAATTAATGGAATCATACACTAGAATGACCCTGTAAAGGATTACAACCAACGCTGAACTTATTTTTCTCACGTATTACTTCAACGCCAGTTTTTTATACTAAAAATTAGAATCATAAAAATTTGGAATCTGATGTGCGGAGTCCCATGTAGATCTGAAATGTATCTTTTTATCATAAAAACCAAAAGAGATATGCACACGTGTTATGATTCAAATACTCAAAAATTTACTAAAAATTCGGTTAACGAAATTTCGATTTACGTAGAAGTTTTCGGAAACGAATTAATTTTTTAAGCAAGGGATTGGTATATATATATATATATATATATATATATATATATATATATATATATATATATATATATATATATATATTCTGGGCCATCCAAGCGAACATAATTTTTCCAAAGTAAACTAAAGTAAATACATATTTTACTCGTATTTTTCGCATTTCTGAAGAAACAGAAAAATAAACCAAACAAAAAATAGAAAAATGTTGGAAAATTTTCTTTTAAATGAGCGCAATGTGTTGCAAAGTGTTATTTTCTTATTGCTTGTGTGTATTTTAGTAGAAAGAAATTTCTCTAGCAGTTAATTAATTTATTTCGTCGCGTTTAATTTTTTATTTTTATTTTCCATTTAATTAACAAAACATCTTGATTTCTTTATATATTTAATATAAATATAGCTACACTGAGCGCGTATATATTTAAACATAATTTGTTGTTATTGTGAAATGAATATTTTAACAAGTGTTTGATAAGATAATTAAATTAAAATCACTTGAAATCTATCTATCGTGAATTTCTCGTCAGTCTCAAACGATTTTGATTTTTTAATATAAATTATTCTGTTTGAGTATTTTGTGATTATAAACGAAAATTTTTTGCGAAAAAAATTGAAATTAACGAACAAATTATTTAAGAAATTAATTTGCATAAAATGAAATTCAATTAAATTTTTCCATTAAATAATTTGTTGGTTTTCTTTCACTTTTCAATGTTTTGTTTAATGACGTGATTCCATAGAATCTACTTTTAATTCTAATGGTAATATATATATATATATATATATATATATATATATATATATATATATATATATATATATATATATATATATATATAATACCTTTAACTCTAGTTATTTTTATTAGATTTTAGACGTGCCGATTTTAATTTTTTAAACGAAGTTCTGGTTGATTCTAACTGAAATTCTATTCATAGGGTAAGATGACCTGAAAGGTATAATTACACAATTCACTGAATAAATCTTTTGTTACCGAAATGTAAGTTTCGTTTATTAGTAAGAAACGTGGATAAATTACTTGGAAATCAGAATTATACTCTTAATACTCTCTTATACTCGAAATCTCTTAATACTACAAGGATTGAATCATCATATTTGCATTATAGCAAATCAATCATGAATATTGCGGAAGAAGCATCCCAACTGCTTCTTCCGCAATATTCATGTTTGATTTACTATAATGCAACATCAATTGGGGTCCCAGGATGGGATTCTAACAGCTTGAGTCTGTTTTGACCAAGTATGAACTTAATGAACCAGTTTTAAATATATTGCGACTTTTATGCTTCTTTATGTTGCTGATTTTTCTATTCTTTGTTTATGATGTATGTGACATACATTTAAGCAAACGACCTTTTGAGACCATATTATTAGAACTCTTTAATATGCACTTTAATTATTTTTTTTATCATTTTTTATGTCGATTATTTTACCGATTATGTATCACTATAGGTAACTTATGCATGTAAATAAATAAATAAAATCTAATGAATTATTTAATCTCATATAGTTTATTAATTGTAGCTTGTTAAATAGAAGTCGACAAAATACCTATAAATCCTATAATCAGAATCTTATCAGAGAAACATGAACTTCTTATGTGAATTCTACATTTTATTACGTAACATGACCACTTTCTAATCATTTAGCATAGTTGATAATAAATTATTATTTTTTGTAGAGTCTACAATCTCGATACGAAACTATCAACGAGTTGGCGGTCAAAATATTTGAGAATTCTAAATATGAGTAGATTACTGCAGAAGTCGGTGAAATTTATTACAATTCAAAAACTGTTGACTCAAGCATTGAGTCAACAGTTTTTGAAGCATTGAGTAGTTTATTAAAAAGGATCTGAACCCCAAGGCAAGATTTACATTCTGCGCTCGAACAATTCGTAAACTATCATAAAATCTTTAATAAATCAATTATTTCATCACAGTACATTAGTCTACCAAAGACCATCATTTAAACGCATTCAGGAGATTACAACAGTTAACGATCTTTCTATGATTTACTTAAAACTACTGTATACGACAAGCGTAATATTAGTTTAGATTGATTGATTTATTGATTTGGATTACGGTCAAGCATTAATCAGGTTATCCCGAAACTCGCCGAGCCCACCATACACCCGTCTTTACATAAATTTGAAAGAATAAGACAGGATTTTAAGATATATTATTTAGATAGACCCGGTTACAGACAAATTGGCGGTCAATAGTTATTATTAAATATTCATGCATATGGCAGTACAATTTTATTTTAATTAGATCAGCATCTCCAGGCTGCAACCATTTATCTATAATCAATGTTTTTCTAAAAAGTCTATTAATATGCTAATTTTTTCAAGCCGTAGCTTGAAATACAATTTTTTCGCCTGAAAATTACAAATGATTCAATTCATCCTATTGCTGCTAAAAATTATTAAGTAGTAGATCTAATATTAAAATAATATAATAATATAATAATATAACATTTTTTATTAAAATACACCTCAATGTACCCAAAAGTTATTTAAATAAATAAATAACTGACAAAAAACGTAAAATTAGTTTTGTGCATAAATTGCAGATGCTAAAGAATAAACTCAAAAGAGTCGCTGCTTTCTTGAGATGTAATATTGCTACCACAAACACAAATTATACAGAAGTTTGGGAAAAATTAATGCAACCGGTATAGTAAGGTAACATCCATAGTTACAATATTAGTACAAACGTTTACAAAACAGAAATCATGTACTCGCAACAAAGGAGTGGAGCTGTGTCGTATTGCCGCAACTTCTGTTGAAGTTCTTCATAGGTTACGAGTGTCGGCGCAACACACTGAAAAACACACCAATGGCTCATTTATATTATTTCGGAATAACTTAATGAAGAAACGAAATAAGGGTGAACAAATCAGTCAGTGAGTCATGCTAGAAACTTTCCAATATCTGAAAATTTTTAAATAAAAGATGTGATTCTCTGGAAACGTACAATGCAACATCCTAAAAGCATACTGTGAAACCAACTACAAAATAGTTTTTCTCTGCTACACTACAGGTTCGATTGTTTTGTTAGTAAAACGTTTCATGCATTATTCAAATGTCCAGCCTTTAAAAATCATAAAATTGCTGCGTTTTCTTTTGTTTTCATTAAAATCAAATTGAAACACAATCAAAGCACAAGCCATCATCTTCGAGTCACCATGTGTCAATGAAAGGTCCAAGCTATGTTAATACTTGATTTATTTAATGCTCCATCTAGTATGAAACAACCTGTCCTGTTCAACTACCACATTTTGTTAATAAGCAATCAAATGCACAAGAGTTACATATTATGATGTATTTAACGCCACACATAGTACTGCCAACTGCCAATAAATATATTCGATCACGTTACCGAGAACCACCGTCAAATTGAGCTCTACTATAGGTCAAAGATTTCAAACTTCATTCGTAACCGACCAATGCATCGACTCCTAAGGACTATCAAGCTACCATATCAATTTACGGTCTATCATCTACATCGGTTATTGGTAAAACAAAGAAAAACATATAAATTTGGGTTTTTCTCATTTTCTCAGCATAGACAAGTTCTGCACATTAAAAATAGTGGCGCGTATCTTTGGAAACATAACCAATTTATAACCATCCATACGTAGTTCAAATAAATAAAGTAATTCCGGAATTACCTCTGGCCGATCCGAAGATCGGATCTAGGAACTGATGTATTTTTCGATGTGTTAATGCAAAAGAAACGAAAAGTTGACAGATTCCCAAATTAATTTTATCAATCAGTTTGGCTAGTTAATCGCTGGAACATGCACTACAGAAACTGCCAATATTACCTTATACGTGTGAAGGATGAGCGAGTCATTCAATCGTTTAATCGTTGTCAATTGTAAAACAAATTTTGAGATATCGTGGAGGTACCGTGCCATGCAGAATTACAAGTACACATAAGCAACAAATATTCTAACCATACAATAGGTCAGTCTTCTGGCAATAAACCGCTAATTCTTGAAAATGCTTATAATAAACGCGTGGGAGATCTCAAATACCAGAATTAAAAACAATAAAAATACGAAGATTATGACAATGACAAATGACAAATGACAAATGACAAATGACAAATGACAAATGACAAATGACAAATGACAAATGACAAATGACAAATGACAAATGACAAATGACAAATGACAAATGACAAATGACAAATGACAAATGACAAATGACAAATGACAAATGACAAATGACAAATGACAAATGACAAATGACAAATGACAAATGACAAATGACAAATGACAAATGACAAATGACAAATGACAAATGACAAATGACAAATGACAAATGACAAATGACAAATGACAAATGACAAATGACAAATGACAAATGACAAATGACAAATGACAAATGACAAATGACAAATGACAAATGACAAATGACAAATGACAAATGACAAATGACAAATGACAAATGACAAATGACAAATGACAAATGACAAATGACAAATGACAAATGACAAATGACAAATGACAAATGACAAATGACAAATGACAAATGACAAATGACAAATGACAAATGACAAATGACAAATGACAAATGACAAATGACAAATGACAAATGACAAATGACAAATGACAAATGACAAATGACAAATGACAAATGACAAATGACAAATGACAAATGACAAATGACAAATGACAAATGACAAATGACAAATGACAAATGACAAATGACAAATGACAAATGACAAATGACAAATGACAAATGACAAATGACAAATGACAAATGACAAATGACAAATGACAAATGACAAATGACAAATGACAAATGACAAATGACAAATGACAAATGACAAATGACAAATGACAAATGACAAATGACAAATGACAAATGACAAATGACAAATGACAAATGACAAATGACAAATGACAAATGACAAATGACAAATGACAAATGACAAATGACAAATGACAAATGACAAATGACAAATGACAAATGACAAATGACAAATGACAAATGACAAATGACAAATGACAAATGACAAATGACAAATGACAAATGACAAATGACAAATGACAAATGACAAATGACAAATGACAAATGACAAATGAAAAATGAAAAATGAAAAATGACAAATGAAAAATGACAAATGACAAATGACAAATGACAAATGACAAATGACAAATGACAAATGACAAATGACAAATGACAAATGACAAATGACAAATGACAAATGACAAATGACAAATGACAAATGACAAATGACAAATGACAAATGACAAATGACAAATGACAAATGACAAATGACAAATGACAAATGACAAATGACAAATGACAAATGACAAATGACAAATGACAAATGACAAATGACAAATGACAAATGACAAATGACAAATGACAAATGACAAATGACAAATGACAAATGACAAATGACAAATGACAAATGACAAATGACAAATGACAAATGACAAATGACAAATGACAAATGACAAATGACAAATGACAAATGACAAATGACAAATGACAAATGACAAATGACAAATGACAAATGACAAATGACAAATGACAAATGACAAATGACAAATGACAAATGACAAATGACAAATGACAAATGACAAATGACAAATGACAAATGACAAATGACAAATGACAAATGACAAATGACAAATGACAAATGACAAATGACAAATGACAAATGACAAATGACAAATGACAAATGACAAATGACAAATGACAAATGACAAATGACAAATGACAAATGACAAATGACAAATGACAAATGACAAATGACAAATGACAAATGACAAATGACAAATGACAAATGACAAATGACAAATGACAAATGACAAATGACAAATGACAAATGACAAATGACAAATGACAAATGACAAATGACAAATGACAAATGACAAATGACAAATGACAAATGACAAATGACAAATGACAAATGACAAATGACAAATGACAAATGACAAATGACAAATGACAAATGACAAATGACAAATGACAAATGACAAATGACAAATGACAAATGACAAATGACAAATGACAAATGACAAATGACAAATGACAAATGACAAATGACAAATGACAAATGACAAATGACAAATGACAAATGACAAATGACAAATGACAAATGACAAATGACAAATGACAAATGACAAATGACAAATGACAAATGACAAATGACAAATGACAAATGACAAATGACAAATGACAAATGACAAATGACAAATGAGGAAATAACTGGAGCTACCACTGGACAACATGTGTAACAGAAATAGATGCAATTTACAGAACAGATTAGTGTTTCATTTTGTAAACTTCAATTTCTTGTTGTAAGAAACACATGCAATCCGCGGCAGACGAGTTAAGAATCACTGCAGTCTAGTTCAAATTTTAAGGTGGATTTAAAATACTTATTTTGTAAATTAAATGACAAGAGGTGTTAAGTCAAAAAAAATATAAGAGTGTCTGTGATTTAATCCGATTTGAAATTGATATGATTTAAAACTCATTTTTTACACTCTACAGTCACTCGAATATACAATTTATTATACAGGAGATACGAAACCGAATTATTAATCCGTTAATAATTGATTGGTTACGGTTGGAATTGTATGTACATGATGCGGATGGTATGTTAATGAAACACGTACTAGTATGCTATACATCTTTTACGTTCGTGAATTAGAAATTATAAAATAAAATTAAAAAAAAAAAAAAGCTATGGGTGGTTAATCAAATTTAATTAGCGAAATTGAAAATTACAACAAAAAAAAAACTTTTCGTGGTTTCAATTTGTTATAAAAAAAAAATGTAATTTGTAATTGATATGATGTTCAATTTATACATTTTATGTATACGCGTACATATGTAAAATTATAACATCGTAATGCTAGCGGCTAAACATTTTCATATATGAATAAAATTTAAAAAAAATTATGTTGTGGTTCAATATTTACATATATTCGTATGTACACAAAAAAAAACCTGGTTAATAAACGTTACATGTCGATCATAATAATTGTTCGAAAACATATTCAAAAAGCAACAAAAAAACGGCTATGATTGATTAATGAAATGTCACTGTATATGTCTAACGTGTTGAAGTGGTTTTTTATTTTGGTTAAGTCTTTTATGTGTACATGATAGATTTGATCATTATTAATTATTTCTAAAGAGTACATTTTAAATGTTTAATTACGTATATCGTCTCATTTAATTAGCGTTAGAAAGTTGAATAACTAAAATCCAATTAACACTTGGCTGAACTAGTTATATGCACATGCCAGTGTAACTAGGTTGATGAGACATGACAATGTATAAATTAATAGTAACTTATACAAAAAAATAATTAGAATTAGGGTTAAAGAGCTCCAAAGGCGTATGTCTTTCAAAATTACTAAAGCAGTGGACGTGGAAAGAGCGCCTATAGATAACTGATTGAATGGTTTTAAATATGTGGATTGGGGAGTTCACCCTATAAAGCTTAAAAGGAAGTAAATCATGTTAGACGAAATATAAAAATTTCTAAAATTATTACATATTTTTTCAAGATCTACCCCGCTAATTTAGTGGTTAAATGACATCAATAAAGGAAATTTTATTTGAAGATGATTCTAACTCTTTAATTTAATTTTAAGTTTGTTACTGATCGAGCAATTGGCTTTGAATGAACACAACTTTGATCCCCTATTATCCAATGATACCTATGATCCCTGTTTGCAATGACTCAACGATGCCAGTTAACGTGATGGAGTTCTGAGTACCTAAATGAATTGAAGTATGATCTCGTGGTATTGTGCTCTGATTCTTATTTGGTAAAGACTTTGTTTACATAAGTATTTTAAAGCTTACTGATTTGGTACTTTTAGCTTTCGAAAGATGTAAATTCAAAATGTCTGTCGAATGTGGTACTTTGGGAAATGATTGAGGTCATCACAGCTTTTTTACGGTAACAGGGTTTAAGTCCTTACAGGATACGGTGGCTTAATGTTGTGTAGCGTTGTGTGTCTACTCTAAGAAAAACGCGTCAAAAAGAATATAGGTCTTTACTTATAAAATGTTATTAGATTCATGCTTGGATGCCAGAGAAGGTTGAATTTCAGAAAAGTTCTCTCTTAAAATGTTGACAAAGTCAGACTGTGGAATTTTAGTATACTATTTAATTCAAAAAATTGTCTAGGAACTCTCAGCGAAGTGTCAAAAACGAGTTCAGGTGACGTAGTTTGAAGTTCTTCAAAAAGATCGTAACAGATAATGATAGATTTGATGATTTGATGCCACCGTTCAATCATGCCATTACATTTTGGATTGAAACGAGGCTTGCTACCCGTCCTCTTTTGTAGAGAACAGTCCTCTTTTCGTAAGAAATTACCTCCATCCTCCACGAACACAAAAATATCTTCAACCAGAAGAATAAATATCATTTTACTATAGGGTGCGACCTTGGAATGTAAATAATAAAGAGAAGGACTGATAAGACCACAACCGCTTTTTGTAGTGCTGATGGACATTATGAGTATCTCAGGGTTTCATTTGGGTTAGCCAATTCCCTTGTTAATTTTGCAGAAAATTAAGCATAGAATAGTTAAAAAGACTAATGGAGAAATAGTGGTATAATTTTTAGGTTATAAAGTCTCAGGATGGCCAGTCTCAGGACGGGGAGTTAGACCCCGAATATCAATAACAGATGCCGATGTAAGTTTTCCACAGCTGAAGAACATAACTGAGATACGACAGATCGTGGGATTGGTGAAATTATTACGAAAATTTACGAAAATTTTTAATATTGTGAAACTTCAGAAGTGGTAACGTTTATATGGCTGGACGAACAAGCAAACGATTGCAAATATATAAAACCTAAATAGGGGAATAACAAAACGTATGACCTTAATTTAGAACAATAAGAGGTTACCGATGCTTGGCCGAAAGGGTTAGGTGGAATTTGTATAAAAAAAGATGCCATGTGGCCTATTTTAGCAGAGAGACCACCCAATGTAAACAAAAGTACCATTTTTGAGTATTAGAAGCCTTAGCCGTCTTTGTGGCATTGACTCATTTTCAAGAATTTCACGATGCTGCCTAAAATTAGCAGATTACGATATTGTCATGGAATATCCAGGAGTGTTTTTGCAAATGAAGCATATGGAGGCACTAGGTCGGAATATACAAATGGTGCGGAAGACTGATGCATCCAGCCAGTTTAGATATTGCAAAATAACTAAAAGGAAACGATTGAGTTGTTCGTATGCAGCTTTTGAATGTGGAACTGAGAGAAGCATTTATCACGTTGAAACGACCACATCAGAATGCAGAATAATGATAGATACATCGAATAATGACCAACTTGTTCGTAAGACTGACAAAGAACGAATAAATGAGTATAAATGCCAATAGTGCCAACAGTGAATGGCTAATGTTCAAGATATACTCGTACAAAACTGTCTATGCTGAGGGAAACTATTGACGAAAAAGACAACAAATGGGATTTCAAAATTATACGATTGCAATGGTTCTTAAAAAACATACCAAACACTGGAAACTATGAAACTATAACGAGGATGATATAGAACTATAACGAGGGTAGATTTTTAATGAAAATTTATTTTAATGGTAGTTTTCTTTCTTGCCTGCTACAGAATTGATGTGTCAAATTTTGGACCTACAAACTTTTGCAGCATGTTCTGACGGCTTATTCCGAAACAAATAAAAAACTTGAATGTAATAACTTGAACTATATGGAACTACAAAACATTTTAGTTACTTTCAAAAATAAGCTTTACGATCCTATAGAAACCATTTTTTGGTTATAAAGTTCGCTAATTACCTAAATAGGCAAGCCTAATTGGAACTTCGTTCTCTTTCTTTTAAAATACAACATGGTGGAAAGTTCAAGGAAAAAATTTAACACAAAACTGCAATCCATTATCCGTAAGTGATGCAAAGTTAATTTATAAGAACCAAGGGGAGAAATGAATTGATCGATAAAATCCAAATGGCGAAATTTGAGAGGAGCTTATTTTTCTGGAATCTGATGAAAAGCGTAAATAATTGACTTGTGATCCGTGAATAAAGTGAACTTTCTATCTTTTAAAAAATATTTAAAGTGCTTAATGCCAGAATAAGCTGCGAGCAGCTCTCTGTCATAAGCATATCATTTAAACGAACTGCATACTAAACGAGCTTTACGGGTTTTCGTAACATTTCAAAAAATTGTTGAGAAAGATTTGGTCATATGCTACATTTGCGTTGAAACGGCTGTAAAAACCATTTGCCGAAATACAGTGATTAAATAATAAAAATATTACCACAGTTTCGTTCAGATTATGCCACTCATAATACACAACACCTAGCTGATTTCAGCCAAATTTTATTTACAGGGGGAACGGAAAAATCAGATAAGGAGTGTTTTTTTTTTTTGATAAAATTGTTTTACAGGATTGTTTATCTTAATTTTTAAGGAGGTGCAAGCTAATTTTTCCGGAAAAATTATCACATTTTCCGGGAAAATTTTAACATTAAACATTTAATTTTTTTTTTAATTATTTTAAATGCGGGGGTTTGAGAATAGTAGCCATCCTTTAAATGTTTCTAAAAAAGCGGGGGTTTGGGGTGGCAACCCCTATTCTCTAAGGTATAAAACGAATATTACCTTTAGAATTATGCCTTGAATTATACCTTATACCTTAGGAGTGAAATGCTAAGATTCTTTGAGGAGTTCTCAATTTTAGTGTGAGAAGTAATAATAATAATTCAAAAAGAAAAGATCAGTTTGGAAAAAATTTTAGATAATAAAAATAATGAACTGTTTTAGAAAAAATCATTTTCCATGTTTATTTCCTCGTCTTCCTCTTCATTTTCAGAATCTATCGTTTGTTCTTCTACTGGTGTTTCCAAATTTCCTGGATAAAGCTTTCCAGCATGTTGCATACAATTTATAAAATGTTCTTCTTTTTTATTCTACATGATTTTATAAACATGTGTTTGGCCAGGTACCCTGCATAGAATATTTTTGTTCTTGATAATGATTCGTGGTTTCTTTTAGCTACGTGCCATGTTGCCTCAATTCTATTTGTATTCCCACCCGATTTGGGATCAACAAATTTAGCAAATGATTCACTTTAACATGAATATACCCTTTGCTGTCATATAAGACAATCATATGGCCTTCCAAAAATCAGATATTACTGTAGTATTTGGTATAATCCATTTTTTGATTAAGGGCAATAGTGTATTGGTGTCTCGTTTTTCTACCGGCAATAATATTACAATTCTTGATTCTTTTTCAAACTGTAAAACTAACTTTGTCTAAAATTTAGATATACAATCCTATAACATTTGATTTCAAAAATTACACTCCTTACCTGATTTTTCGGTAACCCCCTGTAAGTACGATAATGACTCAATGACTTTAAACGACGTGAAATTGTTTGTTAATTCACTCCTAGTGAAAGTGCTAGTTCTCCGTTTTGCCTCAATTTATGCTTCTACCATATAATGCTGATACAAAATCGCTAATATTTTAAGGTTATATTGTTAAAAGATGTCTAAGCTCAGTATATGATGTTTGTGGATATGACACCGAGGAATTATAAACAAAACTAACTGATGTCTTAAACTTTTGTCAAATGGCAGAAACATAATCATAAACCCTTATGTCTTCCATAAAAACAAACCAAACAGGGGCGAGTTTTGTTGTTGGCATTGCGATCTAAGCTGTTGAAGAAACCAACGAAGAATCAATAAAGAAGTTACAATCGGCTATTACTGAAATTCATTAATGGACTGAATCGCTGTATAAGATGACAGATTCAATTGAATTAAATCAAATTAGTTCTCCACTTTGCATACATTTTACGAATAAACGAATTGAACAAATACATGTTTCAATAATTCAAGCAATAACACTCAATGCGAACCCCCATCAAAAGCACCCATCGCTTTGGGTTGGCTGAATGAAATCTAAAAAACCGATATGGTATTAATCGCAATTTTCCAGAAACTGTGGAAAGCTAATGGGACGAAGTCATAGAACTTAATTTAGTTAATTAAATTGGAACCAAATTGCTATTTGCGTAGGATTTAAGATTTAAAAAAAAATTATTCAACCACAAACCAAATTTGCACTATACCGAAAAACTTTAATATAAATCAATAACCAATCAATAAAGGAACTAATTGTGACAAAAAAATTGCACTATACTATCGTTCCAATTTTATTCACATGTTACCAATTACTGGCCTCCTGCACAGTATACGTGTAAATTCATAAAATTTAACTACTTCATAATACCTTTCTTCATCTTTAAACTGAATCTAATTTGGTTTCATTTTTTTTTTTTTTTTTTTTTGTTTGTGTTTTCTCCGGTACGTGTAATTTTATTTTATGAGAGATAATAAGACAAAAACAACAATACCTTCTTTATCTTCAAACAAAATATAAAAAAAAAATTAAAAATTCTCACCAATCTATAAGACAACACACAAAGTCGAAATAACACTGTAATTTCGTAATTAGATCTGACATTAATAATGAATGCATAATTTAAAGAGTGTCTATGTGCTTGTGATATAAGAAGCTTTTTCACGTCGTCGTTATTTTTGTCTTTGTTGATTGTTTTTTGTTCGAATTCGGTATATGTGTGAAATGGGTGCGGGGTATGAATTAAATTAGTTGAAGCATAATATATGTCCCATACTCGATTTTTTTTTATAAGAATTTCAGAATTATGTGTGTATTGAGATAGGTTAAGGATCAACATTATACAATCATCGATGGATATATATATATATATATATATATATATATATATATATATATATATATATATATATATATATATATATATATATATATATATATATATATATATATATATATATCATGTTGATATTTAGCGATAAAATTTTATGTACTCGGCAACTGTATGTGTCACACCTTTTCTTATCACCCGCCTTTCGGTAGATCCATTTGTAGCTGATGTGAACAACAAAACTAACTTATATTTGTATTTATTATAATTAGAAATAAATAAAATTAAATTAAGATTGTTATCTTGTCTTTATCGTATCTAAATTTAACTCGTCTTTTATTTTTTATATACGAACGTACGTTTGTTTTATTGTCCCGATTAATTTGGACGTTTGGTTGTTATATTTTCTTAGATCTCTTGATGGAAATTTTTTTTTTAAGTGTTTTTTGATTATTATATAATTTTTGACCCATGAATTTTTAATTTTTTTTTTACTTTTTCGTTTCGGGTATTGTTAATTAGAAAATGATACCGTTAAAAAACTATTAATTTGTGAGTGTGAGAGATTTGTGTGTGTATTAGTTTCAAGCGTGCTGATAAGGATATACGTGGGGAGTGTTAATTAAAAGAGTTAATTAATCATGAAGACGTTGGATTTTTGTTTATATTTTAATCGGAAACTAGTTTAATTATAGGGTTATGCGTTTGGTAATAAAACTTGATTTGTCACAGTGCTAGTGGAAGGTAAAGTTTGGTTCTCATATCACCTTTTGTATTCTAATTAAGGGTCACACACTGTGGATTAATTGTTATAAAAACCAATGTGCTTTGAGGAATCATCTTATATGATTGTATTCCAGCTTATGTGACAGGAGACACTCCTATATCTCGTAAAAAAACTGTTAACGAGCCGGTTATCCTTAGAACTCCACCACAGCATCTTTGGCTTGTCGTAGCAGGCCAATAAACACAAGGAAATATGGATACCGTTAAAATTTAAACTGATCCCCGCTTATGTTAAAAAAAACGTAGTTTAGGACCGGTACGTGGAAAGTGCCATCGATTATTGTGGTTTTCACATTTGATGGCATTATTACAATCATACAAAAATATCGCTTGGAACTGGCCTAAAAGTGGAAACCAAGTGAACTAAGACTATTCACTGCTTTAGGGAAGTCGAGCTCAGAAATTTTGTTGTTGTTTTTTTTAAGCCTAAGGTAAAAAAGGCTGTTTAGGATATCAAAGCAGTTGATATGTGTTCGTATGTGTACGCTAATTTAACCCAGAGCACGAGAATTTAATTCTACAGATGTCAAACATCAGACTTACTTTTGTGACTTACTTTTTGTTCGTACTCCCGACATGATCTAGCGACCAATATTGAGACAAAATGATGTTCTTGGTGGTCGAGCAAAACTTCACTGTGGCAAATGCTTTTTTTCCTCATAAAAATATCTCTTGGAAAAATGGACATATACTCGGCAAACGTCTCGAAGTCCAATTGACCATGAGTTAATTTCTAAGGAAGGTCTCGGGTGATAAAAAATGTGAGATTTTATCGACCGGGTACCAAATTTCTGGAGAATAATCATCAATTGGTCATACTGCATAGCTAAAAGACAGCAGTTTTCGTATAAGTCAAGGATCGCAGGTAAACATAACATACCTTTCAATAAGAGTGTCTGATAAACGAAGGTAAGAAAGATCAACATCAGAATCTTGTAAGTAGTAGCATTATGAAAACCAACCCCATTATGATGATGTGAACGCTTTATGGGAGCTAAGCTTTGGTTGTCAGTGCGGCCTAGGCGGCTCTAGGTAAATATTTAACCCAAAGATGATTGGTTTGCTGGGGAGTGTCGTCTTGCTGTTGAGCATCAGAATCTAGCGTATTAAGCAGCGAAAATACGTTTTGCAATCAAATGGAAGAACAAAGCGGTCCTTTCTAGAAGAACTACCGAACAAATTTGTAGACGGAAAAAGCGTGAATGGTAAAAGGCTGAAGTCGTAAGAGTACAACAACTCAGCAATTTAAATAACATTTTTAAAGGAGTCACCGGAGTGCACCATATCTTCAGAACGAATAATTCATCATTCGAAATATGAATGGAAACCTCCGTGTTAACATCGAATAAGTGATCGATACTTTTTTACTAAGTTTTCAACAAATGTCAAATGATGTGTTTGAAAAATGTCGAAAACAGGCTGTAGAGAGAACCCATCCTACGATGAATTCACACTGGCAATATAGAAACTAAAAAGGAACCGTTCTCTTGACTTTGATTACATTAATTCAGAGCTCTTGATATTTGGAGGTGACACTTTGTGACACAAGATATCAGAATATTTTAAAATTTTTGAATATTGGGCTATGTAATGGGATTGTACATTCTCAGCGCCCGTTGTTCTCAAAATCAATGACTCTTTACCCAAATTAATGATCCCTGGTCTTAGAAACCAAGACGCAATGAGTTTTAATAGTAATGCATACATATTTGAAGGAGCAACACGTTTCTCATACCTTGGGTCCCTTATGTCATTCATGATAATTGTATGGGAGTCAATATTAAAGCACGTCTTTTTATTGGCAACCATAATGATATGGATTCAGCATTGAATCATTTTGTCGTGGGATTGATGATTTACGGTCCATTTGGTAAAAACAACTCTGCAGCACAGCGTTTGGAACAAGTAGAAAGAAAAAGCATACACAAAGACATTCTTATAATGTTCTTTGCTACTTAAGTTAGAAAAAATTGAGATTAAGGTAAACTGGATATAAAATATACTTCCCCGCATGTATGCTGTTAGTTTCAGAGATATGGAATGATTGTCATTATGCCTATTACTTCTTTATGTTAAAGGTAATGTAAAAAATTGTACGTTAGTCATCATGAATCTTTGCGATGGTTGACCTTAACATATTTGGATCCAATTCAATCTAATCCGATGTAATTTCAATGATAAATTGACTTCATTTTTATTAAAAAGGCAACATCATTTCAAGATTTTCATACTGTAGATGGAATAATTCATGAGGCACTCAAGGAAGCTGCAAAGTCATTGAACCTCTTGGAGAGTAATAAAAACTGGATTAAATCACTAGATGCCTTCATTTTTCAATTTCAACCCATATTGAATATTAATTTTTAAGCCATCAGACCCCACTAATTTGTATTCCCTAGTACACTTAGTGACTTGCTGCCACTCGGTTAAAAAAAAGGTTAAACAACTTATCCAATTTGGATTCCAAGCTTTTTTGTGCACCGCTCAGATTTTGAACGCGGTTGATAGAAGTTTGAAAGATTTGCTTGATAGAAGTTTGATCCATTTTGGTTGATACAATAAAGATTAGGTGCAGTAGGATTGCCCTCTTCCAAAAATTTTGCCTAGATGCACCTCTTTTCTTGGCAAAATTTGTGGAAGAGAGCAATCCTACTGCAGCTTCGATTCAATTTCAAATGGTGAAAATGAAAAAGAACGCAGATTAACTTGTTGAATTTTTAAAATAATTAAAACTTATGGAAATCTCACCTATGCCACCTATGGAAATGCACTCTATTACAAATAGAGCCTTAAAGTCGTTTGTTGCGTCATGTTGTTGAAAAATATGAATCTAAAACGTGAAGATCTAAAACGTTTTATATTCCAAGGTTGTAAATATTTGGAAATCATCACCTGTCTCTAGTTTACCTCCATGTGGTAGCACTTGGGCACCATCGTCTTGCATTGTTAACTTCTAGAGACGAGTGTAATAACACTATAAAGAACCAAACGCAATTGGTAAAACAAACAAGGAACTTAATACCCTAGGTGGAAAACCTGATGTTAAGGAAAATTCATTCTCTTCGAAAATTCAGCCATAATCCAGTCAACATGGTCATTCAAATAATCCCAACTGGTTGCTGCGGCAATTTCCGATCTATCAACAGAATAATAGATTCTGAGTCAAGAAGAGTATTGCACAGATGCGGAAGAACTGGAAAACGAAGTTTCTGCTGCTAATAGCAGAAATTCTAAGAAAGTTAGGCACACGAAAACTCCTCCAAAAAATATTACACAGAAAACCAAAAAATACCACTGCCTCGACCAATTTTCGTGAGCAATATCAATAATTTCGAACTTTTTCGACAAAAGTAATAAAAACCACTAGTGAAGCAACTAATTTTAAGGCGCTTTCAAATAGTGGCATTAAAACTACCTTTCAAAATGAAAATGGTTATCGAAAGGTCAAACAATTATAAAAAGAAACAGTAACCAACTAGAAAATATCAAATATCAAACCTACCAGCTGAATAACGAAAAGGCTTATAGAGTGGTAAACAAAGGCTTACCATCTTCCATTAGTAACGATAAAATTAAAACTGACTTAGAATTAATGGGACATGATATCGCAGATATTACCGACATATACAAAATGGTCACCATTAATAATGTGAAAGACAGGAAACACTTTCCATACAAAGTATACAACATCAAGAAAATTGCGTACTGTATAGTTAAAATTGAGTCACCTAACAAGGCAAGGGGCATTCCACAATGTAAGAATTGTCAAAAACATACCAAGAGTTTTTTCTATCGTCAAACCAAATGCGTTAAATGTGCTGAAGGTCATCACACGGCAAAATGCAATAAATAACCAAATATCGCGCCTTTATATGCTCTTTGTCAACAACAAGAACATATACTGCAAATTATAAAGGATGCTGTGTATATCAGAACAAAATTAAAAGTCAACAGAATAAAAGAATAAGCGTAGTACAGCGAGTGAAAACTAGAGCTGCTAAACTACAAACCACAATTACACCATCCACAGTTAGATTATCCTAAGCGCAAATTACCAAATTATCT
This sequence comes from Tipula confusa, assembly GCA_963556175.1. NCBI lineage: Eukaryota > Metazoa > Arthropoda > Insecta > Diptera > Tipulidae > Tipula > Tipula confusa. The sequence continues at coordinate 53,834,264 of OY744476.1, read as the reverse complement.
GCTGATGAATCAAACAAAAACAACAAACACTTGGAAGTTAATAACGAGTCTGATAACTTTGAAATTATTAAAATTTTTATTCAAATTCAACAGACACTTGGTCACTTAGCAGAAAGGGTGGCAAAACTGGAAAGTAATTTCTTTCCGCCAAGCAAAACAAGTCAGCATATACACAAATAATTAATTCGTTCCTATGCATTGTAACCTGGAACTCTAACCAACGAGCCCAAGAACTGGAAGTATTTCTTCATACAAACAACAAAGATATTGCGCTGATTTCAGAAACTTACTTCTCCAACAAAAGCTTTATCAGAACCAAGGGATTTAATTCCCATTTGGCAAACCATCCTAGTGAAGGACCCAGTGGTGGTTCAGATGTACTACTTACATATAATAACAAACATAATAAACAACAGGATATTCGTGAAAGCTATATGCAAGCAACTGTTATCTCAATTCAATATAATATATTGCGCCAGCATACTGTCCTTAATGGCATACACAAACAAAGTTACAATTTAATAACGCCTTCAATAGACTCGGTCTAAGATTTATAATTGAGGAGACTATAATATAAAACATAAAGCTTAAAGTTCCAGGCTAATTTCTCTTGGGAAAGGAAATGCTTTGTTCAATGCTATTCATGAAAACAAATGCGAATACTTGTCTCCAGGAGGGCCAATGATTTGGCCAATGGATGCAGGAAAAATACCAAATCTACTTGACTTAGCATCTGATCACATTCCTGTACTGTGGTCAGTAAGCGCTATAGTCATCAAGAAAAGTAAAAGGCAAAACCTTACTAACAAACCCACGGATGGGGATTTCCAAAATTTGGAAGAGCTAGTCGAATTAAAAGTTACTATTAAAAGTAATGAAGATTTTGAACAACAAACAAATAATTTCATTGAATACACTCGTATGGCCGCCAGTCTGGCTACTCCAGAATCAAAGGACAAAGCGGAGATTGAAGTCAAATACCCGGCTGAAATCAGGGAACAATTCAAGAAAAGAAGAAAGGCAAGGAGAATATTAGGAGAACGTATTATGTAAAGTTTCTTGCAGCTCGGTGTATCTATCTTAGATCAAGAATTGTTACATATTATGGCTTAAACATTACTAAATGATGAGGCGTCAAACAATCAAAAAATTTCATTGTTTTGTTATTGCTATATAACAAAAGAAAAGAGTTTGACTAACTCCTTATCACTATTAAATGGTATCGTGATATTGAAAAGTCCATTGCTTTCAAAGAGTGATGCTGAATCTATATGAAAGGAAAATCAACTTAATCTAAATCGCCAAAATTAATTAAAAGGTGCGACCGCAGTGTCATTTAAATCTCAAAACCATTGGGGGCTCAACGGGGGCCAAAGCGTTGACTTTACAAATTTAGGAAAAGTTATTAAAGTAATTAAAAAATAATAAGTAAAATTTGTTAAATTAAAATTAAATTATCTAAACATAATAATGGCGATTGAAGCGATCTTCAGTTTTTGATGTGTACGGTGAACACATGAACTAATAAAAAAGTTTGGGACAGTGCTGTCAAAATAATAAAAAAAAGAGCAGCATACAAAAAATATCGAAATTGGACTTCTGTTAAAAGAGGATTAACATAAAGGTTGGTAATAAGACAGTGCTAGTGGCTAAAAAAAGCGATAAGTGATAGTTTGACCGAAGAAGATTTGTTGAAAGATGATTCCAGTAAAACATTGCATCTCGTTGATATATACGAACGTGAAAGAACGGTAAAATGCAACATGCGTAAATTTTGAGGTTAAGAAAGTAAATTAAATTTGCGATGGTGAATATGAATGCACAAACCGGTGAGAATCGTGATGCTCGAAGAGTTCCAGATCAATCCAGAAATTCAAAGACATTGAAGAATCGATGACGCGATTTAAGGGAGAGTCAAAATTATCTGATGAGCCTTATTTTGACAGAATTTCAAGAGATGAGTGGAATTATGCGGTGGGACAATCTACCAAAACTAACTTATTGCAAACGTTTGTTGATAATAATGGCAAAGAGTTCTTATCGAATTTGACTCTGTCACATGTCAATACATATAAATTTATGCGTGGCTCTGTTAGAAGTATATGGTTGAGCTGCTGAGGACACAAGGAGATGCCAATGATGATGATCCTACAAGATATAATTTTTTGGAAGGTGTAATTTTGATTGTAGAACGACGTGACTCGCACTTATTAAAATCGACTAGCCAATATTTTCAAGACTCTGTCGAAATTCAAGAACATTTCGTATCAACGATAAATTATGCTCTTTAAACGACGCGTGCATTGACTATACCGATACAAGTATGCTACAGCGCTTCATGTTAAATGAAACAACAAAACCGACTGATAATATCGAGTTGGGACTTATCCTAAATGAAGCTGATCGATTCAGGCTCGTCAATCTGATTGATAAATATAAAGAAGATAAAACCATTAAATCCGAATTCGGGATGTGGACAATTTTAGCGGATGATACCCCTGTTTATTGTAGACTAAGAAAAACTTCAATTTTAAAGAAGAAAGTGATCGATGACTAGGTGAAAAAGTAGTTGAAAAATAAAATTCTGAAGCCAAGTGTTTCAAAGTATTAGAGTCCGCAATGTTGTTGATAAATAAGAAGGATGGAAATAAAAGACGTGGTTTTACCTTTAGAGCAAAACAAAAAGGTGGTCAAAGATGGGTATCCATTACCTCTGATAGCACAACAAATCGATAGACTAGCGAATATTAGGTGGTACTCTACGTTGCTTTTGACAAATGGGTTTTTCCAAGTGTTTGTACCTGGGGAAATTGTAAAAACTTTGAGAATCGAGATGCATTAACTTCCCGTTCATTTTTCAAAGGTATATTAATGAAATCTTCCATCATGTAAGTCATTCTCCAAGAGAATAACGAAATAGCGTACCTAGATAATATTGTTGTGTTTATATTAATATTGATATTGAAGAGAATGAAGCAGTACCAAATTTGGAGGAAATACTTCTTGTTGCTAAAGCTAAGAATTGGATATTAAGTGTCAGATAATGCAGACGAAAATTTAGTGGTTAAAACTACATTACCATTAAGCAATTTACTGACCATATATTGGGTTATAGCGCTATCCTGTTTTAGCAAAACAAAGCAGATGGAGCGATGCACCTTGTACAGTACCTGAGTCCAGAAACGAATTTATGCGAACATAATTATCATTCCTAATTACAATACGAGCTCGAAGTATTGGCATTATTAAGGGTTTAGAAAAAAATCTTAATTTATCAGGCACCCGTTTTAGATTATCACCGCTTGCGTTGCATTCCAGTAAACAATGAATAAAAAGAATAAATTAGCAAAAATTGTCAGATGGGCCTATAAAGTAGACTATAAAGTAGTTCATATAAAGTAATTTAACGATCAGGTACGCAAATGAGGCAAGTTGATACTCTAAGTCGAAGTCAAGCAACGATGTTATTTTTTGAATCAACAGTGAGCTTTAGAATACGAATAGTGCAATAAAAAGATGAATTATTGAGTGCCATAAAAGTATTTATGATATCTCAAAAGTTTGATTGATAGCTAAGTGGTTATTGACGGTATATTATACCCCAATTATACGATGGTAAAAAGATGATTGCAATTCCTGGGGCCATGCAGATTAAAATTATCAAGAAGGCGCACGATTTTAGGTTAAAAGACATTTTAGGTTAAGCAAAACGAAAGATATGGATGAAACAAACGGGATCACAACCTTGTTTTCCTCTTATAAACACTTATGTAAAATAAATTTACTTGAAAACGAATACGAGAGACATGATTGTCCAAGAAAAAATCACACAGTAGAACATTCGGGAATTTCGTGAATACCGAGATTATAAAATCCGTGCCAAAAGCTAGACTCGCTTGACATCACAATATTTTTTTTTCGTATTTTTGAATACTACTTACAATGAGGGTGCATCACTTTAATCATGAGCATCACAACGTCATAAATTATTGTGGGGATTATTTAAGCTGAACGGCTAAAAACGGACAAAACTGCTGCTTTTAGTGACATATGTATTGCTAAACAACAATTTATCATTAAAATCAGTCGCTTATGATTATGTAATCGTAGACGAAAAACTTTTTCCCCATTTTTATCGGTTTAGCCAATACATTACATTAAAACCGGTGAGTCATGGCATTAAAATATACTTGGTTTAAAAAACAACCACGGTTTATTCCCTCACATATCAGCTGTAAATCGAAAAAGTGACTGGCAAACCGGATAAAGATCAAGGACAAGATTGTACGAGATTTGTGCCACTAATGTAATTGTTTTGTCCGAAAGATTAGAATGGAGTTTTTTTCCATTATCGTTCGGACCTTTATTACGATCCTTGTAACTAAATATAGTTGTGGGACACTCAAAAATCATAAATCGAATAAACCTAACAATTTTAAAAAATGCACAAGAAAGCAATAATATATTCATTCGGTTGTAGCGAGGATGACAGATTCCTCGGTATCAAATAGATATAGATATCATACTAGCAACGAAAAACGGCTATAAGAACGTTTTTCGTTGCTAGTATGGTATCTAGCAGCATGGCTATAGCAGAAGTAGGTTTTGGATTTTATGAATTTTTCCATAAAAAACATCAACTATTGATGAAACAATGAAGACAATTAAGATTAACCAAGGTGTCTTCGGTGTAACCCGCGATGTTTAAAAATTACACAATTATCATCATTTAGACAAAAATGGCTATTGATGATACTAAAAGGTTTTCGCATGTCAAAAAATTGCAACGATTCATTAATAGCACATTGCAAAGAAGCAACAAAACCACTCTATTTGAAGTCATGATTAGAACAAAGAGGCGACATAAGGAAGATCAGTGAATACTGAGATAATTGATGAAGAATTGTTCAACTGAAAATACATAGAAAAGCAATTCAATAAACGACGACGAACCGCTAATAAGTATCAAAAAGGTGATCTTGTTGCCATTCAAAGGCCCCAATCTGGTAGTGGGTCGAAATTACGAAATAAGTTTTTTGTTCAATAAAATGTGATGATGAAAGAGCCTCACAACCGATATGTTATTCAGCGACGTGATGGCACAACTGAGGATCCGAATCAACAACCCACCAGAAATAATAAATATTAAAGTGATATAGCATATGTTAAAAAATGTGAAGCTTGGCCAGTTTTAGTTAAGTACTGAATTATTTAGACCTCGTCGATATTCTGTCGTTACGTTTAAAAATAATAACAAATGTTGTAAAAATGTAAGATTGCAAAATGTATACCAGCTCCCACTATTTAAGTCGATCGTACAAAATCATCTCAATTTTAACGGTATGCATTACGAAATCAGTAACATAAATTAATTCCAAATGTGACAACAAAATTTACGAAATGTTTATGTATGTGATAATAAAAACCCAATCATCATTTCTGTCACTATCAATCACCTAATCGAAATGTGCGATAATTTCATCAACAAACCATAAAACTAAAAAAAAACTATTCGGATGAGTTATAAATTTCAAAATTAATTAGATAAAACAGTTTTTAAAAAAAAATTTTTCTATTTATATTAGGTTTAAAATTAAATAAATAAAAAATAATTTATTTAAATTTAATGATATAAAGAAAAGATAAAAACAAAAAAAAAAAATAATTATCATATCACATCTTAACATCTCTTGTATGGTAATGGTATTCACATATAATCATCATAACTCGTCCGCTCACTCTCGAGTGTCTATCATATGATTTTTTTATTTTTTTTCTTATTCGAGGGTCTTAATAAAATACCATGATTTATGCTCGTTCATGCAACTCATCATCGAAAAATTATGCTGCTATAAATATTTCGTTCATGGTATGTAGTTAGTTGTACGGCGGTAAAAATTTAGCCAGTATCTATAGTCGAAAAACTTAAATATCATTCTTGCACCGGAAATGTTACGTCTTCTAATTTTATTGTTATTATATTATATTTTAATTAACATAAAAAATTAGAAATTAGATGAAATATATAAAATATATAGATATACATGTTTGCCGCAATATATGTATATAGAGAGATAAAGTTAAGAATTTTATTGTAAAAACTACTTAGCGTGAGATATTCTGATTGTTTTATATTTACACGTACGTTTGTGTGTGTGTAACTCTCTCTATATATATATATTGTGGTATGTCAGTCAAACATAATATATGTAGATGGGCCATTATGTTGAACGATGGAATTATATTACGGAAATTAAAATTTGCCACGTAATATTTTTTGGCAAAGGTGTAATCTAAAACATAAAAATTTTTATGAGAATTTTTGGTAGTTTCTGTTACATGTATGATAGAATCTAACACGCGTTTAGGTTATTTGAGTTCGTCTTACTATAAGTGCTTATTTACAATCCGTTAAGTAAATACTAAAAATATTTAAAAGGTTGATACACGATATGGCTGGTTTCAAACGAAGTCCTCACAACAAAGTACATAATATTTTATAGTTTTTTAAAAATCATATAATTTTTTTTTTCAATTAGCATAATATATCGGCTGTTGTGTAAATACAAACTTCAAACCAAGAATCCGGCCTAGTCAGTAGACATCAACTGACATACTTCTACAATGCGTCGCTTTAATATTCTCGACATGGATTTAGAAAATTGAACGAGGTAAGTTTTTATCTTAAGTTCTGAACTCTTCAAAAACAGTTCAGGAATTGCCGTAATAAGCTCACCTTTTAAAAAATGAACTAATGTTAATTCTACTAAATCTATTATGTTGCTACTTATTGGTCACATCGGTCTGTGGAATTAAGGATTTCTTCAATAAGCTCTAACAACTCTATTGTCCGAGTGCCTGCTCAGCACCCACAAAATTAGTGCCATTTACTGATATCCTTTCTTTGGAAATCCTCCGAAAGAAAATGATTCGCTACAGGATGGAAATGAGAACATCAGCTGGGATTTCGTGACACTGCTCGGTATGAGCCACCTTTGAAAATATACATATTAATACCTTGACCATTGTAACTTGACCACTACCGGTTCTTGATTTAACATACAATGGGTTTGCATAATCCACCACAGTGTATAGGAAGAGACGGCTTGATCTGTTTTCTGGACTTTCATGAGATGATCCTTCTTCTGCTGCCAATAGTTTGGCTTTGTTTATTGACTGGTGTTTGTCTAGAAATTCTTCTCATTGAACCCATTTCACACACAATTGTTCAGCCTGTTTTACAGATCAACCACATCTGCATGTCGATAAACCTTTTTAACTAGTTAGCTCGTAATGTCACTCGTTAAAAATTCTAGAGAACCTCTGAGATTCGTCTTTTAAGGAGTATTTTCATCACCTAAAAACGTCATCTTACCATGATAAGTCCATTTTTGAGATAGAATTTTACCTTAGTAACCTACTTACTAAAAGTTCTACAAAGGGTTCCAATCTGGGTAGTCAAATTTGTTTTAATGGTCTACCTTTGATTTAGATATTTCCCTTTCCATTACTATTGGATGTGATAATGTAAATCACTGCCATAAATGCATATACTCTGAAGCATAACAATATTTATCAAGTTGAACGTTAGATGTTGATGAAAACGTCTGGAGAAACTGCGGTGCTTCGATTCGAACTCATTTAATGCCAATTTTCGCAACATCTATTGCTTCTCTATATTATTAGACAATGGACCATCCCAACCTAACCCAGTTATACTACTAATATTACCAGCAAAATACATCCCATTGTATCAAAAATTGTGCCCTTTTATGGATTCCATGTAAGTTTCAAAATTTTGTCTATCCTGGAATTATTGTCGATGTCAAGTTTCACTTTCTCTAAACTACGGTGGAACTGTAATCAGTATATGAAGTGAGCTAGGTTTCCATTTGAGAAAAATGAAGCCTCTCTATTTACCAGCTGATCTGATGGCTCCTGGATTACCTAATTCACTTTATTTATTGAATAACAACCAACAGACAATCATCGAGGTAGAATTTGTGATTTAATATTCTTACCCCTGATGGGTGTGCTATGATCATCAGCAGCGATTTCATGAATGGTACAAATGGTTAAAATTGGAGTACTTGGTGTCATATACATTGTCACTGTAACTAGTAAGAAATGTTTTATTTTGAACTTCATTATTTATGTTCACCTGCCGGTACTTTTTTTTCATCTGACGATGACTTGCAGGATCCATCAGGAACGAATCGTAGCTTTATGCTTCTTTATTACTCGCATGATGTGGTATATATAGAAGCATTGGGCCTCACCGCAGAGTTCCACACCGGGTGTTATTTCGTGCGTATGTTCCAGACTAAAAAATTCATTCATGAAATCGCGATATTGTTCATAGAGATCTGAACACTTAGCCAAGCTACACTCCAATGTGATTAACCGGTGAATTGCAGCTGATAAAAGTGATTCTAAATCTACTACAACTTATTTAAAAGGTAGTCTGACGTCAAACCTTCTTGTAGATACCCAGTGTTAGGGGAGAATGTTGCGAGTTAAATATCAGGTCGGGGTTACCAATATAACTATTCAGTTTTGGAGGAGGTAAAAGAAGATTTTCGATAAAGAATTCACTGGGTAGCTAAATTATCAGACAGTAGACAAATTCATCTGATAAGCATTTTAGATCTTTTTTTATTGCTGCTCAGTTACCGAGAAAAAATTATTGGAATTTTTGAGTTCTGACAGGTTGTGTTATATTACATCTAGCAATAAGAGGTTATTTAAGGTGTCGGTGGTTCAACCCATTACAATAAAGACTTGAGCCCCAAATTTGGATATGTAATTGTGAAAAAATGTTGTCACAATGGTTGCTGCAGACATAATTTTTATACATTACGCTTCCGGTCATTAAATAAAGCGATCAACACAAGTTTTTTTTAAAAACAGGTTACATTTTGATCGATATTAATCCACAAGTATCCAATTGTAATTAACTTACGCGTTACATGGGTACCTGGATGTAACAGAATGTTGAGTTACGTAGCACGGTAAATTGCTAATAGTTCCCTATCGAATGCTGAGTATTTATTTCCAGTATCCGATAATTTTTTTGAAAAAAAAATTCATGTGACTCCCAATATCCTTTACTCAACCAATGCAGAGCCTTTAGCCATGCTTGTTTCGTCAATTGTAATGTTGAATCCTGTGTCATTCTGAGGATTAGCTAGAAGTGTCAAGTTCATGTTTTAATTAAGTGAAGGCATTTTAGCACTCCTCAAGCAAAGAACAATTTTTGTCTGTATTATGGGCAATTTGAGTAGAATGCGGCCCAGCGGGAATAAATTGGTACTAGAACTTTCGCTAACAATAACAAATAAAACGGCTTTTATAGGCCCGTACCGAATAAGCAGTCTGGCTCCATCGGATTCGATCCCAAACTTGTTCTTTGTATTTTTCAAGACAACCTGAAGAATTCGTGCTCTACCCGGAGGTGCTATCGTCGCCGACACCAACCTCTGTATCTGCCAAATGGAGGTTCTTCTCTCAGAAATCGATGCACCATTTATTTAGGATCGGCTCGCAGAACGTAACCGAGCCAGCCTACTCGCTGTTCTTTTATTTCATGAGGGAGGTTGAATACATCTCGGTAGGTCATCATCGGTTATCATCGCGTTTGGAGCTATATATCATGTGCATGATTCTTTTCTCAAATGTCGTTTTAACCATTTTTTATTCTCATTCGTCAGGATCTAACTGTCATACCCATACATGACAACGGGTCTGACCAACACCTTCTACGGAACTTCCGCTGGTTGACATTTGCAAAGTATTCTGACTTAGGCAACGGATGTAAGGCATACAAAGCACGGTTCCCAGCAATAAGAGTAGCTTAAATATCCCCTCCCACACAATTATCATGAGTATCAAGGGATTCGATGTATTGGAAATTTGTCACTCCTTCAAATGCTTGTTCACCACTATTAAAATCTATTTTGTCTTGGTCTTTAAAACCAGTGATCATTTTGCCACTGCGTTTTTATTATGGTTATTAACTGTATATGAAACTTTTCGTATAGCCAATCGAAACAGGAAACTGAAGAATGTTTGATCATTTTCAAGAAGCGATTGAAAAATACAACTATTAAAATTGGAAAGTATAATACTGTTTCTAGTCCATTTAATAAATACCTATAGGTGTAATTATTGAAAACTAACAGAGGTAAATTGCGTATAATGCCAAATGTAGCAGGAATTGCGGTTTATTTCATAGAAGAAATGTTTAATCCACTAATCATTTAAAGCACAACAGAATACCTGTTCTTCTTTAAATCATGTTAGCATGTAGGAAAATAGCAGAAACCTTCAGCGAATGGTAGTAACGATGAAAAAATTCGCTTAATAGCAAATGGACTCTTTAATTTCATCTATGTTGGTGACAAAATGGGTCAGTTAAAAGGTTAAAAAATAAAATTGGTTTTCCACGTCAGTTCTTCATGTGATAAGGATACTTTAGTATTTTTTTATGTAGTTTCAAACAAGACGATTACCCATACTCTGCAAACCCATCTCTGCATTACCCCGAAAAACAATCTCTAAGCCAGTAAAATATGGGTAACGCTTTGAACTGTTCAGTTTTATTAATGAATGAGAACCTTTCGTTTTTTGGTTTTTGGTGGAAATTGGAAATTGGCAGTTGTTTTATATTTTTTAACAATGGTGTGTAGTGAACTCAGGTTCGCGGCGTTGCAATCAAGTTTATAAACCAAAATACGCTATGAAGTCACAGACACTGTCAGTTGTGATCATTTGTAATAAATGTAGGCATATGTGCTGGAAATTAGTGCCCTCCACAGTAAGGTGCTGATGCAGTAACACGCTTGGATTCAAAGCTAATAAGCTAAAAACAAAAAAAGGATAATTTGAGGATAAGAATATGCCTTATACACTTACTGACATAATTTAAACAGCGTCAAACAATAAACTTATAAAAAAAGAATAGTTGAACCAACCTTCAAGAAAGTATTTTAACCATCGCTATATGACCAGTGATGCTTTTATGACCACCGTCACGAAATGGTATGGCCACGTAAGAAAGGTCAAATTGATGTTATATTTTCTGATATTTAATACTATCGAGCCAATTTCACGATTCCCTAACAATGGATTAACTTCAATTTATTGCAAACTATATACACGTTATATACGATTTAACTAATTCATTACACTTTTATTTGAAATATTTGACTGACAGCTAAATTCTATTATTAGCTTTGTGCCAATAATAATTGTTGTTAAAAAAATTTGAAAAAAAAATTTTTTTTTCCGTAGTAAAATTCGTTTGATACGGAATTAAAACAGCATCTCAGTAACAGTCACGCCAATTTAAATTCTAAATCGAACCAAAAATCATTTCATGCAAAAAAATTAAAAAAATTTAAAATAATAAAACAGGACAATCAATTACACGCTACCTAAGTAAATATCTAATTATCGAATACAATCACGTTCATTCATCGTTTCCATTTTAAGATGAAAAAAATAACCAATCACCGAGAACACGTCTTTCTTCATTCTTAATTTGCTAATCTAATTTAAAATTCTAATTTTATGTTCTTATTTCGATTTCTTTATGATTTCTATCGTCTTCTTCTTCAAATATCATCGTTCAAGCAGTTAACATAAAGGCGCCTTGTTCCAATAAAATACCAATCATTTTCAACATGATGCGTGTGTTTCGTTGAAGAACTAGATGAACATATACGTATCTATGTACATGTATGCAGAGTTGTATGGTACATTTCGAGTACATACCAATAATAGTTTGCTATTATGGTCGAGGGGTATTTAGATATCCTTGAAAAGTACAATCGCATGTTGACACTCTAAAACTTCAACTAAATGGTAATTATACCATTTGATAATTCTATAATGAAGAGTTTTAAGCACTTACCAAATTAATAGAAGTGACAGACAAACGTTTACCCACATTTGACATAAGTGTAGCGAAATGTTTCCTATGGTTTTATAATGGTATGTAACAACGGTACGAATAGTTCAAGTTGAAGTGCCATTAGTAAAGGCTAAACCACTTTTGTTGCCAAAGACTGGATGACAATATTTGATTTACAATTGTGGCAAAAGATGGTTGACTGCCATACTTATTTAAAAAGGCTTCTTCTTGCAACAAACTCTTCAACGAAACTTTCTCGTTTGCTTATTTATTATGCATAAGTTAGACTTAGCATGGAAGTCGCAATTTATAGTAATTGAGAGGTCTTAGAGACCCTCAAAGATTTTATCAAGCCTCTATTGATGTTGACCACTGGTATACCCTAGTTCTTTGCGTTGCCACTGTCTCCAGCGACAACTCTTGTAAATGTCGCCTTTCCAGTAACTCCACCTTAAAAGAAGTTCCTGCGTACATATATTGATCTAATTTCATGTTCAATAATTTTGGGATTTGGCATTTTAAGTTTAACAATCCTGATGACATTTGGAATACATGACATTTAAAGTACCATAAAACTCTGACATAGTTGGAAACTAGGCACGGAGACCAGCCAATATAAGTCTCACTTGGAAGTATCAAACCTGACTTGCGGTGACCCTTCAATGATCAATATATGTCCTTGTTGTTTCTAGACCTAGCCTTTAAACCAAGCTAAAGGTATTCTTTTTGAATAATACTTTTTATGGAGTTAAGATAGACTCTTTGATGTCTTATAATTTGTTTAACTATCCATATCAAGAAAGTCCCTCACTTTCAAGTTCTTTCTGGACAACAAAACTAAATTTCTCCCGTCTTAGCAGTCTCAATAATAATTCTGATATTACAGGCCGTTTTGATTTCTAAACTATAGGCCGCAGGTTTAATTACTTTTTACTTCTTAGTTATTTAGAAAATAAGCTTTCTTACTAACAATGGGTTATAATCTGACAACTACAAGTTATCTTTCACTGAGTACTCTTGTTTTTGTTTGGCTTGCTATGCTTACTTGACTCAAGTACCGAAGGAAGACACCTTATCTAATTTCGGTTTCTGGTTGAGTTTTACATTATTTCTTATCGTTCCTGTAGTCGGCCTTATAGGCCAACTAATTAAAGTAACCGGAAAAGATATTCAACCATCTTATACAGAGGCAAAAAAAATGAAGGAGTAGCTCTAATTATACTTATGATTATACAATTACATAAAGAAACTCATAAAATTGGACCAGTAGCTGTACCTTGGAATAAAACTATTCAAGAACAAACCCAATTTGCATGCAATATTATTAGTACTTAACCAATCGAAGATGTTCCATATGTCCCGATACTAACCCAGAGATGGCGCTCTTAATGAAAATCCTAATTGTGTTTAAAAAGTAAAATCTTTAAAAATTGTCAATCAATTTGGTTTGACATATTGAGTTACAGTGATCTAAGTGACAATTATAGTGATTTAAAACAGAAATGATGCTTAACGCTCTACTTTTCCATATTTACTAGTAACTCAAGAAAACATCAAGCAAGTTCTAAAAATCGTACTGAAAGATCAAAAAATGAATGTTCATGAAATAGTTGAGATCATAAATATGTCAATTGGTGTCAATATTTTACATAGAAATTTGGCCACAAAAAAGTTTTTTTTTTTCAAATAAGGCCGCGTTTGATGTTTCAAAACGCTGTCTAGCGCAATGTGACAATGAATGAAATATTTACAATCTCACTATTTTACTCCGGCATCAAATCGATAGTCAGTTGAGTACAGAGCAGCTGGTGAAAGTCATCTAAAGTGTTTAAAGGTGCAAGAGTTTGTCGACAAGGTTAGAGTATAATCCTATTCATTGATAACCTTGAAAATGAAAAAAACTTAAAATGCGACAAAATTGCAATAACAACAGCCATATGAAGAATAAAAAATGTATCTTTCTTCAAGAGAGTGCTCCGTTTCACAAGTCGTTAAAAACAATGGCTTTGAATTGCTTCAACATCCACTGGTTTTTCTATATCTAGCTCTTGGTGATTACTGGCTGTTTGCAGTCCTCAAAATAATGTTGAAAGAGATTTATGTCTAATGATGAAGTCATACTGAAGATACTACAACTACAACTGAAGATTATTTGGAAGCCAAATTTATCAAGGACGCGGTGACAATCCTAAATTTATTCATCGCAAGAGGACAGTAAAAATTCAACTAATATACGAATATACGAACTGAAATACAAATTATATGCTCAGGTCAGAATAGATAAATATATACCGTTACAGCTAGATTATAATTACTTCTTGCCGATTACTTTACAAACTCAGGTGGCACTAAAGTATCAAGAAAAAATACATGTGGAATAATACAACCACAGATATGCCCGGAAATAATACTTCTCAATGACCTGATTTCGAATAGTGGCATTCTGACAATGATCGTGGCATATGCCAACTAACCCAACATAATGGTCAAAGTCAAGATGGTGAAATTAATTGAGGCGAACTACTACTGTGACGACAATGTAATCGAATAGAAAAAAAACGGCCAAAATATCTGGTACATCGATTCTACTGCAAAATTGATCGTTACTTCTTGTCTACTGGATTCATTTTCTACAAAAACAATTGTCAGTTGAGTTATTTACTTAGACTCATATTGAAGGAAATGACCTCTTGGAACTTAAATGACCTCCTTAGACATCAAGTCATAATCATATTTTTTTATGTGGCAATTAAAAGGAAAATAAAGGTTGACGCTATTAAAAATCAACCAACAGTATCATATTTTTAAAAGAGCTAGCTAAAAGAGTTATAATACGAAGATTAGTACCCGAGATAAAGATCGTTTATTGTTTTTTATTTAAAAAGGGAAGTCGTAAAATTTAATTATGCTTAATAATGATACCAAGGCTGATGCCAGTTCGAGAGGTAACGAAAAATGAAAGTCGTAAAATTTAATTATGCCTAATAATGATACCAAGGCTGGTGCCAGTTCGAGAGGTAACGAAAAATGACGGTCAACCAAGAAAGTGTCGCACTTACCGTTTGATTACTAAATTATGGTTTGGAAAATGGTGGCATCAAATCCGACAAAATGGGTTTAAAATTGCCAACCGATGTGTACCAAATAGTTGCCGATATAATATACAACCCACCAGAAGATAATAAATATGAAACTTTCAGGAATGAAATCATACGAAGAAAATCAATGTCTGAAAATCAGAGATTAGAAAAGTTATTAGCAACACTCCAACTATTAAAGGTGATTAGACACCTTAGGATTTTTATCAAAAACTTGAAACGCTAGGTAGGAAATCTAACAAAATTAATTTTAAGTTTATAAAATCGATCTGGCTAAAATGTTTGCACAGCAATATTACATCTGTATTGGCTATCCCTTTAAAGAGTGCCTTACAAAAAATATTTGAAATAGCGGATAAAGCATAGTAACACCCATTACGTCTCAGTGCAATAATATTGCAAGTTAAAATATATCTCAGTTTAGAAATTTTGGAAGTTTTGAAAACTCATTGTGGTTTTCTATTAATAAATTACAAAAATCAGTAGCTGAAATTCACAAACAAATAAGTCAAAAAAGGAGCAAAGATAGAAAATATATAATGGAAACCGAAGTTGGAAAAAATTTCATTTTAATCGAAATCCAAATAATCGTAGCCAAAATAGTCGTAACCGTATTTTAAATGGCACATGCAAACAGAATACCAGAGAGGGGCAGCGTATTCCAGCATTAATCGTACAAAAGCCACATTCCTTATGGTAAGCGGGTAACAAAGATTAACAAAACTATAAAATCAGTGTGTCAGGTAAATGTTAGGTCAGAGAACAAAAATAGACCAAAATCAGAGCAATACTTTATTCTATTAATATCGATATTGCAGGAGGCTATAATGAAATAATATCGAAGAATGAATGCAAAAATATAACAAAATATGACATTTGTTCACATTCAGAAAGAGTTTGCCACTGGTACATCAAGGACGAAACCTAAACAAATCACTCTGAAGCAGCAACGAGTCTGATAAATTTGCCGGTTGGGGCAAATAATTCTATGTCACCTGAAAAAAAAGCAATTTGTAAGCTTGAAGCACTCGATAAAATTGTTGAAAAATATTTTGAAAAGAAGAGAACCAATATTTGATTGGCCAGAGGCAATCCAAACGTAGTACGAAAATATCCATAACAACAATTGGAACTGCCAGCAATCTGAAAGATAATATGTTAACCACCTAACGAGTGGAAAATCAATCAGTAAAGATTAAGTCAAGTTGCAGTTTGGAGTTATAACTACTAAATATTAAAATGTAACCAAATTACCAACTCTCGATCCATCAAACAAAAAGAAATGTTGAGCTGGCGAAATGGTAGGTCTGGTGTGAAAAAACAAGGCATTATGTACCATTGATGCAAAAATTTAGGTTTGACCGATACCTATGAAGGCCAAATTCTCTGAATAAAGCTCTTAAATAAAATAGGCGGAAGGGCATCGTGTCTATATCGTTTACTGTATACTTGATTAAACTACAACTGCAGTTGGAACTACTAAAGGAGTGAAACAATTTTTGGTTGTACCCATGGTTCACGGAAGCGCAACCTGGTTTTAACCAACGGTTATAAGACGTGCGATGTGAGATGAGCCAGCATTGGCTTGTAAATACTAATTTACAAACCATAATAACCGACCATAAATACCACCATAGGGCGATCATCGCAAATTCAAAACAAATTGGTCTGCAACAGGAAAGAGCTATATACGAACAATATTTTTGCATTCGTGTGTCTCTAATTAATTGGAATTTATTTTTAGATTTAAACATATTTCCAGGCGATCATTTCTTATTTTTTTGTTCTTATGATTATCTTAAAAACGTATAAAACATGAAAAAAAACCAAAGATTTAAATTGATATGGAGTCGTATGTAATATGTATAAGAGATCGAAGTATAAGAAAACAGAAAACTACTTTGTATCAAATTTGTTAGCGTATTTCTAAAATTACTGGTGAATAATTTTTTTTTGTTACATACATAATTAAATTTTTGCTTAAGTTCATCGTTAGGAAATTTGTTACCAGAAACCGGTGTCTGTGTTCGCTCCACGGTAAACCCTGCATGGGATCAATTATAATATTACTGTGATTTTGTTTGGCAATCATCTACGGTGGTTATACTGATTTTGTAACATTGATTAAGCCAGTGATTGCGGTTAATCATAATAAGCTAATAACATCGGTAGTGCTTGAGACGGGAATAGCAAAAAGAAAAGGTGGTTCTTGAAATTAAGAAACTAATGTGTGGGCTTAGAACTAGCGCCAAAAAAGTTAAAGTTATCATATTTTAGCAAATGGACAAAAATACCAAAACTTTTTATCTTGTAACTTTAATGTTAAGCTTTATTAGAGTATTTTTGAACTTATATTTTAAATAAATTTTAAAAATAAAAAAAATGAAAGTTTTTATTTTTATTGTGTACTAAACTTTTCCCATAAAACTTTATTTTGCTTTCTTCACCATTTAGTAATTTGCAAAGCGCTTTAATTCTTGTAATAAAGCTTATATTGTTTTTATTAGTTTTTTATGTTAACATTTCGGTGTTGGAATTGGTACAGTTTTCTAATTAAAAGAGAGGATAAATACAAAAGGAGCTTTCTAAATTCATTTCTTTCGAAGGCAACAATTAAGTGCTTGTTAAGGCGCAAAAAAAATCTTATACCTTGTGACCTAGGGACACAAGGTATAAGATTTTTTAAGTTTTTGTTTTTTGCAATCTTGTTTGGAACCAAAATCTCCCGAAGGTAGAAGTTTTGTTCATTGTCATTGAGTGATGCAAATTCCCTTTATAGACCTTCTCCATCCAAATGCTGGTTAGCTTTAAGAAATGAACCAACTACTTGATGAACCTTATTTATTGCAAATAAAAAAAAACCAAGCATTTTGGGAATGTCAATAAATTCGTTTCTGGATCCGTGTACGCCAAATTTAAATGGCCAGATTGCTATGTAAAGTAAAACAGAAACTACAAACAAGTAAGATGTCTTCAGCAGTACTAGTTTAGACGTTTAGACTCACAAAATTACAAGAAGTTTGTAGTTTTCTGTACTTATGTATATATGACCAATGTAATTTAAAGCTTTTTTCAATTGCACTGTCAAGAACTTTTCCAATGGAAAATGCTAGTACCATACACTGGAACAAGATTAATTAAATTACAAAAACAATTGTTTAATTCACCAGAAACAAAACTGTAGATGGTAAAGAGTCTTCGGAAGAAATGAGGAACCTTCACCAAAATGTTAAAGCAATGTAAAAATCCAGATTGGCAGATACACAATCTTAGGCAAACAAAGTGCGAGGTTCTTCCATATGAACTAAAATGGATAATTAGTGTTTTTCGTATTTTTTTAATAAGGATACAGTTAAAATAAGCCCAACAATTTTTGTAACTGAATCTAAACGAAATTTAAATCCGTTAAAAATTTACAAAAATATTTTAAAATTAAAAATCAAAACTAAACCCGGGTATAAAGTCGAGGTGAAGGTTAAGTTTTCAAATAAAAGCTGTTATGCCTTTAAATTTCAACTCTGGCAAGCTTTCAAGTTAATACAGGCTCCTTCAGCTCTCAAGATTTAAATCAATTTAGCTTAAAAGTTATAAAGCTTTTAATCGTTGAAGTTATAAATCCTGCGATCTTTCAAGCAGAAAACTGGTTTAGCCTTGAATTAAAAATATTCTAGTGTTCAAACTTTAAAACCCTTTAAACTTTCAAGATTTATAATTAGTCATTAAGTTTTTAAGCTGTAATACTTACCTTTTGAATTTTAAACTAACGCTAGCTCAAACGCTAGCTTTCAGCTAACAAGAGTATAATCTTATAATTTATCTTACTTTCCAACAACCATTATGCCATTTATCAAGCTTTCATTAAAAGGCTGTTAAACATTGAAAATTTAAAATCCTGCAAGCTTCCACTTCATTAAAAACCTTTAAGCTCTGAAGCTATAAAGCCTTTAATCTTTCATTTAAACTCCTGCAAGCTTTCAATATCAAGATTTCCACTGAAAACATGCCAAAGTTCAAGCTTTAAAAGCCTTTAAGTTTTCAAGGATTTTAATTAGTTTCATATGTTCAATCTATGATACTAAGCTTATGAGCTTTCAACTAACTATCATTTGAGCTTTCAGCTAAAAAGCGTATAATCTTATAATTATATAACTAACCCACACTTTCTAGCAAGATATAGTTAAAAAGTTATTAAACTTTCAAACTTAAAATCCTGCAAGCTTTCAAGTTAATTCAGTGTTTTTGAGTTCTCAAGCTTTAAATCAGTTTACCTCACAAGTTTAACCTTCATTCTTCCAAGTTATAAATATTAAAAATTTCAATATACAAAATAGTGAAGTTTTAAATTAAAAACATGCAATTATTAAAACTATCAAAGCCTTTAAGCTTTCAAAGCTTTTATTAGTTTCAAGTTTTCAAGCTGTGATATTTAGCTATTGTGCTTTCAATTAATTATCGTTCGAGCTTTTAGTTAATAAGCGTATAACCTAATAATGTATTTAGCTAACTTATCATCACGCCATCTACCAAGTTTTTGTTTATAAGTTGCTGAACGTCTAAACTTAAAAACCTGCAAGCTTTTAAGCTAATCAAATGTTTTTGAGCTCTCAAGTTTTAAATAAATTTAGATTACAAGCTATAAAGCCTTTCTTCTTCCTGGTTATAAATTCTGCAAACTTTCAAAACCCAAAATGGCCAAGTTTTTAGTTAAAAACTTCAAATAGAAACATTCTAGTATTAAAACTTTCGAGGCTCTTAATTAGTCTTTAAGCTATGGAGCTTATCTGTTGAAATATTAGCAAATTATTATTAGTTATTTATGAGCTTTCATCAAATAAACGTATATTATTATAAACTATCTACCTATCTAACCACCGCGCCATTGATCAAGCTTTTGCTAGAAACATTTTTAACTTTTAAACTTTAGACCAAGCTTTCAGTTAAAAGCAGGCTTGTAGTCAAACTTTAAAAGTATTTAAGCTTTCAAGGTTTTTGATTATTCTTCAAGCTATGATACTAAGCTTTAGACCTTTCAATTAAGAAGCGTTCGAGGTCTCAGCTAGCAAGCGTACATCATTCGTTAAAAAGCTGTTAAACTTTTGAATTTAAAATCCTGCAACTTTTCAAGTTAATAAAGAGTTTTTCAGATCTAAAGCTAAAAATGAATTTAGCTACAAGCTCTAAATCGTTTAATCTTTAAAATTATAAATCCGGCCAGCTTCAGAGGTACATAGTGGTCCAAAGTTAAAGTATGCAACGGACAAACTTTAAATGTATTTAAGTTTTTAAATGTTTTAGTTAGTCTTTGATACTTAGCTTTTGAACTTTCAGCTTACTACCGTTTGAGTTTTCATCTAACAAACGTATAATTTTATAATTTATCTAGTTATCTTACCATCACGCCATCTATCAAAATGTTGTTAAAAAGCTATAAAGCTTTTTAACTAAATATTTTGCAAGCTTACAAGCTGATAAATAGCCTTTGAGCTCTTAAGCTAAAAATCAATTAAGCTTACAAGATTTAAAGCCTTTAATCTTTAAAGTTATAAACCCTGCAAGCTTTTAAGCTACAAAATGATCAAGCTTTTAGATAAAAGCATGCAAGTGTTTAAATTTTAAGAGTTAGAAGGCTTTCAAGGTTTTAAATTAGTTTCATGTTCTCAAGCTATGATAGTTTGCTTTTGAGCTTTCAACTAACTATCATTCGAGCTTTCAGCTAAAAAATATATAATCTTATAATTTATCTAGTTATCTAACTATCACGCCATCTAGCAAGCTTCCATTAAAAACTGTTAAGCTTTTAAACTAAAAATCTTGCAAGCTTTCCTGCTAATACAAATTTTTTGAGTTCTCAAGTTAAAAATCAAATAAGCTTTCAAAAATGCAAGTGTTCAAACTTCATTTAATTATCGTTCGAGTTTTCCGCTATAGTTAACGTATAATCTTATAAACTATCTTGCCATTTAATCATCACGGTTTTATTGAAGCCGCTTTCATAGAAAAATTCTGCAGAATTTTTCAGTAATATTTCTTCGGCAAAACATGACGGAATTAAATATTGTTTATCTTTTTTAGTAAATTCCGAAAGTGTATACCAACTTAAAATTAAATTTTACTATTTATTACTAAAAAATTACTAACAAAGATAAACAATATTTAATTCCGTCATGTTTTGCCGAAGAAAAAGAATTCTGCAGAATTTTTCTATGAAAGCGGCTTGAGGGGGCAAATTTATAGAGACCTTACATGTGAAACAATTACAATTTAACAAGTGTAACGGATTCTTACTATTTAAGTCATAACCCTCAATTCATCAGCTGCCACAGCCTTTTTAAATTAATCGAAACTCAAATATTTTTAGTTTGTTTAATATACATCTTTTTTTGCTCTATCTACCTCGAGCTGAACCGTGTCAATGGTAGATCGAGCCTTCCTGAATCCAACCTTGTGTTTTTTCAATGCCCTCTATACATATGATTAACATATGATTAATGACAATATTCAGAAAGTAGGTGGTACGATATGATAGTTGGTTATCCATTGTTTACGTTTTTACAGGAATACCAACCGTTGGAATTTTCACTGATTAGATGACAAGACACTTCCTCTAATGAAGTATTGTTGAATCTAACAAGCTGATCCGAATATGCAAATACCACTAATTTTAATCCTATATTGGGTAATTATAAACATTGTAAACTGTATTCTGTTTCACCTCTTCATAAAATTCTTGAAATTATCGCTGTTTATTTGCTTCGATGGAATATACTTAAGAACTGAACGGGTTGCACAATATTGTTGAAGTTATTTGTATTTCGGTTTATGTTTCGCACAAATACGTTTCTAGCTATATGTTTGTCTTCGTGAAATCCGTGCTTCATAAGCTCTTGTCATAATGATCCATCATGAAAGCCACATGATTCTGTGCAGTTACGAACATAATTTTGTGTTCAGGAGTCAGGAATTAATTGTTTTTGCTTAGCTTTCGTCGTTAGGATCTTAAAATATATGATCACCTGCTTTGGCGACCAAAACATACTGAATTAATATGATGACAGCATAAATAAAAGGTAGCTAAATAGCTACTGATGTCGCAGTTCTAAAATACTATTTTTTACTGCAACGATCATATATGTATCTAACTTTTTGTGGATTAGCTGTTGATTAACTAACAAACCATCTTACATAACTATAACTTTGTTAACTAACGATCTAATTAAATTGTTCCAATTAACGAGCTTTGATTTATAAAATAAAATCATACTAAGTATTTCCACATCTAATAAAATAGCCTAAAGCCTATAATTTTCATTGGCTCGCTAAAAGATAATTTAAAATTAATAAGGCGCTTTACGATATACTCCATAAATATTAAAACATGTTGCATGTTCTAAGATTATTATATACTTACAATGGATCTCGATAGAGAATACCTCAAGCCATATTTTAAATCACCATTAATATAAATAAATTATTTAGCTCGCATTCTAAAATCTAAGCGAAAATATTATAACAACATTGTTCAATTAAAAATCGATGTAATATCCAATCAATGGGCGATAACACCGAGGGCAAACACTCATACTAAACACATATAACACAGTCAAACTACTCATTACTCTCGTTAAAACAAACACATTCCAAATCGTGACTCGCGATCTTGCAACAAAAAAAAAACATTGAAAATCTTTTGGTATGTATAGCGTACTTATATGTTACTCTTATGTCTGTATGTATGTAAGTTTGAACGATCCATAAATATAACGAGAGACACTTTGTATGCATGTATATCAACTTTCATATATCCATAAAATTAAAGATCAAAAACGATCGTACGAACAAAAATATAAAAAAAAAACAATCGAACAACAGGTTTCTTTATAAAATGTTGAGATTTTGTTGTTCGTCTTGTCTTTATACAATAAAAAACAAAAAATCAAAAAATAATAAAATTGGTAGGTAGTTGGGAAATCACCTGCTGAATTATTTTATTTTTCTTTCATTTCTTTTTATATACGATCTTCAACCAATTATCTTGATCTTGTTAGATATTTGTATTATTACTCGTATTATTTATAATCATTTGCATGTGTGTAATGTGATAGTGTATATATGTTTATGTATATATAGGCCTATCCCTTGATTTACACGGTAAATATGTTTTACGAATATAAGCGAATAAGAGTGCTTAAAAAGCGATCAATTTGAGCGCATAATCCTATACAAAATTTTAAAAATGGAAAAAAAATTTCGAAGCCAGTCAGAAACTCGAACACAGAGGATTTAAATAAGCAACAGTAAAATATATATTAGGACAATAAATGTTAAGGGAAAAACAATACATGTTAAGGAAAGAGTAAATGAATTAACTAGAAAGGAGCATTGAAATAAAAGAAGAAATCACTTACCATAGGATGTAGAAGACCAAGTACAGTCAATTGCTGGACCATCCTAATTATGCCAAGATTGTAAATGAGACAATCATTAGTTGTAAAATAAGCAGATTTTTAGCTTTATGGAAATAAACACATTTGATCTGAAAAAACAGAGATAAGCAGAATAATATAACATTTAAACCACTAATGAAAATTTGAAGGTTGGAAATCTCTCTGCGCTAAATTTATTTTATTTATCATCAATTCAAAAGATTGTAATTACAGCTTTAATTATGAAAATTAAAGCCCCTTGGCATTGCCAAAAACAAGGATCCTTCCATGTTTGTTAATATGAACTACTCTTTTGAACAAATGGCATGGTTAAGCTACGCTTAAATGTTCAAATAATTATTTAACTATTTAAATATTTTGCAGAACCACCTAAGTGACCTCACAAATAATTGCTGTGCTAAAATTACCAACACATAATCTACACTAAGCTTTCCTAACACCCAAATCACGAGTTTTGAAGACCAGCTGAGACCAACCGATTATAAAAAGGATTGAATACAAAGTTCAAAAAATAAATAATTATTTACCTGTAGAAAAATTATGGAAAGGAGTTTTTCCTCAGATTCGAAGTATAGAGTATTCGAAATAAAAGAAATGTTATAAGAGGATAGAAAGTTATTAGAAGGTATTGATAATTTAAAGGTACTACCAGCCAAGAAAATGAAGAAAACTCCCGGAAATTAATTATTACTGGAAGAAGGATCAAACCGAAATCTATATTGAGAATAAAGTTGAAAATTCCAAAAATTTATGTGTGTGGTTGGTTTTAATAGTTAAGACCAATATTTGGCATAAAAGAAGAAAAATTGTGAGGTACAAGATATAAACGCAACCATATCGCCATTGTAAAGGCCAAAATACCATTTTAGGCACACATTTTAGGCTTTACATTACTGCTTAATGTTTATAATTAGCCATGATTGAGATACTGAGAAAATGAGCACCTTAAAAAGGCGGCTTTACTTCAAAATCCGTTCATTATGGGATCAAGTTACCATAGCTAATAGATATCGAAAAAATACTAGACTAACTCAACTTTTATATATTGAATGCTACTGGTATAAACGGATAAACGACATTTAATATATCAGACATTTTACATGAACTTTTCAGCACTCCACACTACTCACCTTACGCGAGAATATAGGTCTACAGGTATGTGAACCAACATTTACAAAAAAAGTGAAAATTTAGTAGGACACACTGGTTAAAGAATAGACTCAAAAATGCCGTTAATGAAGAAAAAATAATAAGAAAAGGCACAGTTGACACCAGTTATACAAAATCAACAGAGAGTTAGTTAAAGAGTACTTTGTTATCAGGTACTCAATTTGATTCGAAAAGTAGCACTTATAGAGCACAAAATCGTAAATATAAGGTTCCTTAAATTGACTTAAATTTAGTGACTTGTCATTAAAATTTTTATCTAAAATGCACAGTCAAGGAATTAACTGCCATTCAATTTTGCTTAAAATTATTGTTGCAAAATTGTAAATTGTTATTTGTTTGCTTTGGATAAAATATTTCAAAAATTTGCGAACTTTAATAATTTAGCTTTTTAATAATTCAGCTTCCAATGTTAAGACATATAACACCACTTTACAAGAACTACTCGTATTACAGCTGAATGTTCCTAATCCAAAAGTTGTAACATGGTTGCTTTATTGTTGTGACTATAAACCTGGCCAATATTATTAACCAACATTTTATCTTAACCTTTTGGCTTCAGCGACGTTTTTACAATAAAGTTTTTATAGTATTAATTATAGCTTAGTATATAACATTGGTCTATTTCCGGTGAGAATTGAGTTCGAACTCTCTTAGAATGACATAGGTAATCTAGGTTTGTTGGCACTTCAAACTTTTTTTAGTTTATTCCCTTTTGACAGTACCGTAGTTTGTGGCTAAGCAAGCCGTGAGCTATCCACTACATTTTGTTATTTATAATATTGATAGAATAGCGACACTAGATGTCACTAGATGGAGTAGATCATTAGATGAGGTAGATCTGTTTGACACCGGAATTGCATCATGATGCATGCGATCCAAAAACATTCCGATTAAAGATGGTTGAAAAATACTCGACTGAGTTTTTCCCAGTACTGGTCGATGTCGTTATGTGTAGCTGCTGTAGACATGTAGGAATATTGCCGGTCGTTGACAAACACTACCACTGGATATTTCGTCAAATAACTTTTGTATAACGTATCATTCCCTTGTCCATTGGATGAAAGATGAAAAGGATCAAAAAACTTGTAGTGAATGGTGTTTCTTGTTTGTTTGATTGTTTTTGAACCCTGAAATTTTTTCTGGGGCCAAAGCTCTCCCAACTCCTTGGCGGATTTTTAACTTCCTATTAACTATTAATTTTTAACTTCCTATTTTACGATGTCACCAGCCAAATTGAAGACGCACGAATACAGGTTCGATTTTAAATCCATCTGCACATTGCATTGCTCCAGTCAGCCATTGTCCTGACATGGACGATGGTTCGGCCCATGGATTTTGCACTCCAACAGGGGGTCAGAGTTGTGTTCTTTTTGAACACAACTCTGACCTCCTGTGGAGTTTGGATGTGGTGTATTAAGGAAATCCTCACTATAGCACTAAGAAATAATCGGGCTTCGATCCCATAGCAAGTAAACCACGATGCAACAAATCTCAAAATTTCTAAATTCACTGATTTCTTTCCCTGGTGTCGGTTATTAAGTGTAGCTAATTCTAAGAGCGATTTGTGATCAGTCCTAATCTTAAATTCACAATCATTGACATAATTATGGCACTTCTTAATGCCACTGATAATTGGCAAAGCCTTTTTATCAATATGAGCATATCATCGGTGGCTGTTTTAGAGAAAAACAATCGGACGTTAACTATAACCCTCATTATGTGATAGGACTATCCTCACACAGGCACCACATAGCAATAAAAGAACGTACGGCATGAAGATATTGTTGGTTATAAGATCAGATTTCAGCATGTCGAAATTCTCTTCTGGACAATGAACCATGGCCACTTGTGTCATAAAAAAATTATTACATTGGCTCTACAAAAGTAGCTTTTCCTTTAACGATTGCGTATTTGGTAAAAATTCAAAGCCCCAAAAAAACTTGAGTTGAACCTTTTCCGTTGGATGTAGCGAATTTTGGATAGCTTTTACTTTGTATTAGGCAATACAAAAACTATTGGAGTCGATTCGGTATCCCAGAAAATCGACAACATTGCATCGAATCACGCATTTAAGCTTTCTGAAGACAAATTCCTGCTATATCAAATCGTATAAAAATAAGATGCAATCTTTGATCAAGTTTATTGGTGCAGACAAAGCGATGAGAACAACATTGCCAAATTACTGCAGTGTTACCGACCACGGTAAGTTGCTAGTAGGTTTGAGCTGTATCAAGTTCTGTAAATACCAACCCTCTGGAAAGCATGCACGAGAATCGACACTGTTGACGGTTGCATTATAGTTCAGACAAATCCATTTGCACTCTGTGTCGCTCATTCAATATAACCAACAGACTTTAAAATTCTTTAGTTTAACTTATTTGGCAGTTCATTTTCGATAGGTCTACGAAAAGAGAATAGCACTAATCGTGGTGGTAAACGAATTGGTATGATGTTTTTATCTAACTTCAGTGCCACAGGTAGAATAAGAAATTGTCCAAGTTTACTGGAACATAAATGTTCATAATTCTCCAATACTTTTAAGAATTTTGTTTGTCGAGTGGACCACACTCTCAGGTGAAAATTCAATAAATTTCTTGACACGGACAACAGTTTTAAGGAGTTTTTGTATTGCTTACTATTCCTTGGTTTCGTTTTGCTTAGATCACTTTTAACAGATTAAAAACGCCGGATTACAGAAGATATCCGAGGACTTCGCAGAACCCACAAGTGCTATTTCGATATTTGCTAGTTGATAGCAAATAGTTTTCCAATGAAACGTAATGACTGGCACGTTTTTTGAACTACTTTCACTTAGCCAGACCACTATTGGTCATCAATGATGGCCTTTGATCCTGTGAGGCGGTTTCTACTGCGATAGCGTGCCCGCCAATTTTCTATAAAATTAATGTTTTTCATCAAAGAATTGTTGTAGCGGGGCCAAATTGAGGATACCACAAACGATTCGTTCGTGAAATATGCGGTCGAGACTTTTAAACGAAGCATTGTGTTCCTTTGTTAAGCATCAAAGGTCCCGTTTGAAAAATTCAAATATTACAGTAATTTTCTAACGGGAAAATATTTCCAAAATGGTCAGTAAGATGTTTAATTATTGCTTCAAAAATTATTTAACTAACGTTTTGTGGAATTATAAGGGATTCTAGTTTCTTCTAGGATTAATGTTTACCTATCCCATTGGAACTGGTGTGGAGCGGAAATTAAAGCCGTAGTTTTTAAATCTAAAGTAAACGAATTTAAATGCCAATGGAAGAAGGTTTATGAACTTTTTTTTATCATTTAACTTCGACTGGTGATAACAATCAATACAACTGTGCTCTCTGTTTAAAAATCCGTTCCTGATTTTAAAAATCAGATAGTGAGAAAAAGTGATATAGTTTTATTACGTTTCTACTTGCTAAAGTTAATGGCGCAAAATTTCAGAATCACTCTCGGCTCCAGAAGAGTGCTTAGGAAATGTGCTTAGGAAAAGCTTTGTTTGGAGCCAATGACTACCTTAACAATGTTACTATGCTTGTAGGTCTGGCGTATAGAAAGTTGATATTCTGATGTTTGAAAATTGATGTTTGAAGTACAAGAAGTTTCTTTTCCAAAAGTTGGGAAGTATTTCACCTTTTAATTGGAGGTTTTTTAAGATTTTGTACTTTTCAAAATTCTAAGCCTTTCTTTGCTGCCTTTCAATTACGTGATTAGAGAGAGTCGATTCATTTTGTCTGAACTAACGAAAATTCTAAAAAGTCTGATAAGCCATCATGTTCTCAAATTAGAAATTTTCGGTTTACGTAAAAACTTAACCGTGTTGATTGAGGGACGACTATATATATTTCATTATAATATATACGATCGTTTTGTTAGCTCTGCTGTGTACGTACGTGTATTAATGAAGTCGTGTGAGTTTTTATTTAAATAATTTTTTTATGGAAATTATAATAGAAATATCTAATTTTATTAATTAGATAAAATTTCCAACTGTGATCTTCCACTTAGAATAAATAAGGCTTTTTTTAAAGTTTTTGTGTGTTGTGTGTGTACATATATGTATCCATTATAATGATCATTTTTCATATAATATTGTGGATACTTAATTTGAGATCTTATTTTTCTCTGCTATACATTACAAAAGTTAATAAAAAATGATCGATCGTTTTCGTTAATTTGAGATATAATTTCGTATATAATATATAGTAGTTTGTTATAATTTGAACAAAATAAGATCATGATCATTACGATCAATTTTCTTTAATTTGATTTAATTGAAAATTAGCTGAAATATAATGTATATACATACTGATATATATGTACTATATATAACGATAATGACGATCATCAATTAATGATCGATCAATATTTTAAAATAATGAGTGAATGAACCATTTTCGAAATATTTTTTTAACGATCTTCAATTTAATCAGATTTAATCAATTTTATTTTGAACATTTAACAGTCGATGATGATGACAATTGTACAATTACTGGATATTAAATTTATAGACGCGACTCGCGATCATCTATATATATAAATTGGATTGCGTGTCGTTAAACGCTAAATTTAATAATAAACAATTTATAGTTTTGTTACAATCATTTTATATTGTCGAATGATCGTTAATTATATTTGATCGATAGACTTTTCGTTTGTTATATTGTTAAAGGGTCAGGGCAAAAATAACATAAAATGGTTGAACGGCCTCGTTTATTATTTTTTTTTATTTATTGTCACAGTTGAATAATGATCGCTATTGATAAAACATTTTTTTTTTAATTTAATTTATTGAGAAACGCGATCATATTATGCGATCGTTTATTGAAACAGGGGCATTGATTATAATGGTGCGCTATTAAAATGAAAATTATTGATGGCTGTGTTTTACATATCAATGGACTGTTTTTTTTTTATTGATCTGTATATTTTGAACGTTACCCGAAAAAAAAGTGATCATAATATATATATTTTTTTTTAATGAAATGCAAATTGTTAATAAATTTGGTCGATCTGTGTATATGATAAAGTCCCGGTGTGGGATTTATATAGATGAGTAATACTAATGAGATTCTGGAATTTAAGATATTTCGTTTGATTTCCAATGCCGCACACATTAAGTATGTCAACCAATTGATTATATTAATTTTGGTTGTATGCGGGGTTTCTAATAATGACGGAATTAGAATAAGAATTGTATTTTATTTATAAACATTCAAAGCATAGTTTCAAAAAGTGTCTGTATAAGCTATTTCTAAGCTGCCAAACTAATCTTAGGAATAAACTAATTTGACAAAATGTGGTGTTTCATTTTACTCTCTGTTAAAGGCTTGCTATGTAATCGGTCGACAATTGATTCCAAAAATGTTGAACACTTTTTTGGTATAATGTCCAACGCTGTCGTACGGATGTATTTCCAAGCAACAAATCTAATTCGGGAATGGTAAACATCCTTTTAAAAAATGACCTGGTGCTAGTATTTTTTCAAGTAGATATACCGATATTGTCATCATTGGCCTAGAATAGAGTTATGCCTCGATTTGGGAGATTACTGTCGAAAATTCTTTGTAGGTTTGTGTGCTTTACCCGACTATTCGGTTTAAATGATACTTTATTGATTTGACTGTTGCCTCCTATTGCCCTCCAAAGTGTGCGGTGATGGTTGCATAAATTGCTATTCCGTTTCATTATTAGCTAACATTTGTTAAAGTTCGAGGATAGCTTATTTTAGACACTCACGCTTTTCCTTATCGAGTAAATCATATTAATCGAGCTCCGCTAAAGTTCGTACAGTTATCAGAATAAATATGTTGGCATATGCCTCTGTGCGCAATAAATATTCTGAACGCTGGACTTGTGTTTCAGAACTTTGTGCGTCTTCCTTTACTTACTGTGAGTTGAATAGGGTCTGAAAAGTCTACGTTCTTGTGCTTAAATGGACATGCCAATGCTACTCATCGTTGCAGCTAGTCTGTCATTAATTGTAATTTGGTGTTGGACTTGCAGCGTTGAAATGTTGTACAGTTATTTATTTTTGCTGGAACTAACCTTTTAGCATTTGTAATACAGTATCATTTTCTAAAAAGAGATAGATTAGGTAAAAACTGTCTTCAGCTTGGTTAAGCACTCATTTGGCTCCTAAATGTAAGGTGCTGTTTGCATTGCTATTTTTTCCTTGCCGAATCTTCTAGTTTTCAATAAATGGATTAAGCAATAAAATGTGACTTCACTTATACAGGATATAGGTATATAGGTTTATAATTCTTTTCAGAAATTCTTCATTAATATTGTTCTGCATAATTCTTCTCTAGCTTCCATGAGCTCCAAACTTGATATCATGTATCTTTAATCCTTTTTCGACAATATCCGAATATGCGTACTTTTTTGTTGATGTCTAAATATTTTTCTACTATCACTGCCCAAATGGATTAACTATTTCAGGACTCGTAGATAACATAAAAAATTTTACCTCTTACGAATTCAAGACGAATGTCTTGATTTTTTGGTGAGGTTCCTTAGTCCACGACAGCATGATCATTGAATCTGTTCATAATGCCTTTTTTACGTCTTGTTTGTGAAGTACTTCAGACACTTGTCTCATTAGTTTGGTGAATGGTAAACAATAATTTGATTGCTAGTTTTGTTGTTGAACACTCTATGCTATCAGTTTTTTTCATATGCCCTAGAGCCTCATACCAGGTTTGTTTGCTGTGCAATAGGCCCAATAGTTGAACCCTTTATTATATTTGGTATATTTGCCTAAAGTAATCTGCGCCTAGTAATATATCGATTAGCCCGGGTTCATAGAACGTTGAATCTTCCCAAATAATGTTTTTGCTATGATTTGAAGTTTGACTAATGCTGAATTTCACTGAAAAATGAGTCATACCGTTTTTGATGCAAGCCATACCGGCGATGTCTGCTTGAATAGACGTTCTTGTGAGCTTAAGTTGGTTTCTTAAGTGAGCTTAAGTTGATGAACCATGCGTTCTGAATTTTAACTCGTTAATAGTCAAAGTGGTCAACATGGTGGTTGTTAATAAAACGCTTGCTTGTGCAGCTTTATTAGCTGTTGGCTAGGTTGCTGACATTGGTGTTTCTTCCAGTTTCTCGGTTACGTTTTCGAAGTCATAGTAAACTGTAAAGTATGATAGGCTCCAGTGCATGTTGTTTTGTCTTCAGCAATGTCTTTCATGGTATGGCTAAGGATGGCTTATATTTGTCGATGATAGGTATGTAGAACAAATTAAAACAACTTTTAAGCGTGCGTAATTCTTTTGAATTCTTGATGGTTGTCTCATTAATACAGTGTTTCATAGAATTACATTTTTCCGTTAAAATGCCTATTACTAAGACACTACAGTGTTCAGTTTCGACACTTCAGTAATTTATTGAGTGTGTAGACAATCTATAGTGGTGTCGTGTATTGTTCTCAATCCGCTATTCTGATGTATACCGTTTTGTTGGACAGACTATAAAAATTGGTTTAATGGAGAACGAATGAAACATGATGCGTTGATAAGGATAAATATGTGGTTCTTAGAAGAGGTAAATTTGGAAGAAAGAGAAGGGAAAGTAGGTTAAAAAAAGTAGATGGTGAGGTTGATCGGAGCTCAGTTAAGGGATGATAAGACCCCTAAACGATGAAAAAACCGATATTACTACGGAAAAAGAAAGGGCAAAAGATTGCAATTAGTGATACCAAAGAATATGATAGGGAGTTTGTTATTTCAGATGCATGCCAGGAGAGAACATATAGGAGGTTGTCTATACCATGTTTGAAATTCAATGAGAAATGAAGGCATAAAAAATACAAGTTGTATATATGTGAAAAGTTACTGGTACTATTTGAAACAGTCCATATATACCATTACAGTCCGTTAGAAAAATCTAGAAAAGACATCATTATGTATTGTTCCTGGCGAGGAAAAAACCCTCACCTGTTATTGCACAGGTACAAAGGAAGCAATAAATGATATGCCCGAGTGTAGTAGTATGGTTTATGGATGTCCTAAAAAGTAGTTTAAGATATGCTACAGCTTTTTCCTCAGATGGTTTTAAGATGTTGGGAGAAAAAAATGGAGCAAAACATGTAAGTTTCGTTAGCATATCCAAAACCAAATAGGCAGGTAGAAAGATTCAATAGGTCTAGTGTAAATTATTAGAACAGGCAAGATTTATGGCAAACAAATAAAACACTCGAAGAAACAAAGAAAGAAGGTGATCTAGTACTGTTAAGGGGACGAAAAGTGTGGAGTAAAACGTATAATAAGTATGTACAAAGATATAGTGAGGCCATTATTATATAAAATACATACAAGTCCATCAACTAATGCAGTGATCAGAAGATTCAACAATTCGAAATTAGTATGAAGATTTTAGGTCGGAGTTCGCACATAACAAATATATTTATCTGCATCAACGAAGTAAAATTACTGTTTAATACACTATGTTATGCGATAATTTTGTATGTTGATTGTTCACTATTTCGTGTATAGACACCTAACAAATGAAATATATGGTATATTTCGAAAATGACCGTGGCAATAATATTGAGTACGCTATGTGCAATTATTCCAGTCGCCATGAATATGATTGATCCAATAATCATCACAATAATTGTCACTATTTGTCCAAAAATCCATGGATATATTAAACAACTTGAATTCTAAAAATTAACAAAAAAAAATTACATTCAAAGTGTATGATCATCAACTACTAGTATTATACACACCACCATAATACCAACTATAAGAAGTATGCAATTGATAAATTGAACTGATAATATCACAATTCCAGAAATCACTATAATTCGGAAACCAACGACCATTATAAATGTATCATATATAAAGATGAGCCATGCTATGGATGTGAAATAGACTGCTGCGGAAATTAATCCAAGCACTATGTTGCCACAGTCAAGCCAGTTCCAACCGCCGATTTTTTTGATAAGAACCATTATGATGACATATTTATGTAGAACTGTCACTAGATGTTTATGAATTTTACTGTGTTTACAATATGTCAAATATTCAAACAAATTTTGTTTTATATGAGCGTGGACTGCTATATAGATAGCAAAAAAACTTATTTTGCATATGTACGAACAGTGTTAAATAATCGACTCTTTTCGGATACTTCAAGTCCTTTTTCACTCCTGATAATTGTTTGCCACTAAAGTAGCCATGCTTTATATACTTCACTATTCCTAAATTTAAATACTTTGTTAATGCCAACAAACAATTCTTGGGGGTGGTTACATTAGACCTTAAAGATGAAGGCTACAAAATAGGAATTTAAAATAATTTTTCACCGAGCAATTGGCGCAGTGGTTAAAGCTGCGGTGTTTGGGACGGGAGGTACCGGGTTCGAATCCCAACGGAGGAGGGTTGCAAAAGGGATTTTTCATCACTTGATTACGATCGGTGATGACGATGAACACAACTATGACCCCCCGTTGGAGTGCAGAATTCATGGGTCGAACCATCGTCCATGCCAGTACAGGCTGGCTGGAGCAATGCAATGTGCAGATGGATATTTGAAAACGTGAACCTGTATTCGCGCGTCCTCGATTTGGCTAGTAATGGCGTAAAGTAGGACGTTAATTAACCGCGAAAGAGTTGGGTGAGCTTCGGCCCCAAAACAGATTGCATAGAAATAAACAAACAAATAATTTTTTGATTCAGTTCCTAAAAACAAATAATCCTAGCGCAAACATATAGAACACAAACAAGAGAAGTTTGAGAATAAGTTCTATGATACCAAAGCGAAATTACTAGATTTACTTCAGAAAAGAGAGCTGAAGAAATTTAATCAGAAATTGTTGGAAATTGATTCCAATCATATTGAAGGGTACAACCAGCCAAGAACAATCCCAAACTCACTAATAGACCGTGTCAGTGATCATCCATCTACCATGACTGGTTCACCGACCTTCGTCAAATTAGTCAAATTATTCGTCTAATTAGTGATACTTTTGTCGAGACTCTCAGAGGGATCAAGGTTTTAGGTAACGAAATCGAAAGAAAAGACCCATAATTTAAAGGCTTATTACTAGCCAAAGCTGACGAAGAGACAAGTGCATAAGATGGACAAATGAAACATTAAATCAAGAATTTTCTTAGATTCGTGAATTTCTCGAACTTTTAAATAATCTTGTCACGCCAAGGAGAGCTTGTAGAACGATATGGAGAAAAAAGGAAGAAAAGATTCTAGTGCAATAAAACCTATGCCCATGTGATAAACGTCAACGTTTCTTATGGATGTGCATTTCGTTATACTCGTAAGTGCGTTATAACTGCTTGAATTAACCAACCAGTGGTGGAGTCGTTTGTATTTGTAACTCTTGACATTATTCTTTGTTGTGTTTAGAAATCGAAACAGATCCATCGAATAAGTGATCAAAGTCATCAAACATGTCTTGTCAACAGCTCATCCAACTCAAACCTGTACAACAACTAAACCATATACTAAAATGCTGAGTTAAATTTACAAAACTCAAGCCTAGTTGCAATGAAACCACACAAAACACAACCCGGGCTATTAACAACAGCCATAGGGGTATGTTCGAGATTCAGCAGGAAAGAAGCATGTGACACACGGAATATTAGACTCAGGTTGCCAGTCTACCATGCTATGCGAAAGTTTGGTCAAATGGTTAGATCTTAAATGACCATTCGCAATGACAAAAAGATTAGTAAGGCTAACCTAACAGTCAAGATTCGACTAAACTGATCTTTACAAATTCAAAGCTCCAATCTTCACCAAATTATCAACTGTAATACCATCCTCAAAAACTAGATGTAAGTTGTGTGGTATAGCTGGACAATCGAGGACCATCGAGGACTATCTGTTATCGAGGTTAACAGATCCTGCGTACAATACACCAGATTGATGTGTTTTTGGAGCCGAAATATTTTTTGAAGTTTTGAAATCTGATGAAATTAAAATCCGAAATCAAATCATTGCTCAGGCCCCCAAATTCGGATAAGTGATATCTGGAGCCTTAAAACAATAAAACTGTGAACCAACGTTATTTTCAGCTGTTATACAAACAAATGATGTATCCAGATTTCTGGAGGAGTTCTGGTCATTGCAAGAGGTTCCAAACGCTTTAAATACACCTGAATCTGAGACATTCTGTAAAAGTGTAAATTTAATGAGAAGCTATAAACGAAACTCCAATGCCAGGTATATTGTAAAACTACAATTCAACATGGATTTTGAGGAATAAGGGCACTCAAAATAGGCACCAATTAGTCGATAAAATACTATGGAGCGTAATTTTGAGAAAACTTTTGACCTTCAAGAACAGTATGCCAGTTTACAGAATAGTATTTGAACTTGAGACATGATAGAGATAGAACAAAACGAAGCTGAATCCGACCAGAAAAAGTGTTTTTATTTACAGCATCATGCAGTGTTAAAAATGACCGTTCGACCACGAAACTTTCATTAGTGTTTGATGGGTCGTGTAAATCTGCAACCGAAACTTTTTTGAGTGATAATCTGTTGGTTGGACCAACGATACACAATGATTTAATAATTATTCTGCCTATGTTCTGAAAGCACGCTATTGC
This sequence comes from Tipula confusa, assembly GCA_963556175.1. Lineage (NCBI taxonomy): Eukaryota > Metazoa > Arthropoda > Insecta > Diptera > Tipulidae > Tipula > Tipula confusa. Next base: position 53,798,065 of record OY744476.1, on the reverse strand, counting down.
ATTTTTACCCTAGGAAAAAAGGAAATAAATTAGATCAAGACTATCAAAAGCTAGTATGGAGAAAGGCAGTTAACGAACCAGTAAAAATGTTGAAACTAGCCATGGTTACCTATAAGGTACCTCGTGTGCATTTTTAGTCATCCGAATGCTTCATAACCGCAAAATGGGATTTTTACGTAGATGATTGTTTGTCAGTTGCTAGTTCAATAGAAGAAGAAATCCTGGCTTTTTATGAACTTTCTGATATGTTTTTTAAAAGTGGGTTCAAATTGGGTAAATGGAAGTCTAATTCAATTGGGTTGATAAGCAGGACTCGCACTGGAATTCAAGATGACAAAAGCTTGACCATCAATGACACCTTCAAAAACGCTAATAATATAAGGATTGCAATGGAATCCCACGAGAGGCACATTTTTATACGATATAAAGTTAGAAACAGATCATACAGTATTATATCATATCAAAATAGAAATATTGTCTAAAATATCACGAATATTTGATCCGTTGGGCTAGATTCACCTATTATAATCGTCGTTAAAATAAGTCTCGAAAAATTGTGACTCAGGAAATTAAACAGGGACGATCGACTTCCCGAATACATACAGCAACAATGAACAGCCGCCAATCCATCATTTTTATGAGAATTAAGGAAGGTTGAGATGATCGATTTTTGAAGATGACTAATTCTGGGACACATGCATAAATCCATGGGTTTAGTTATGAGTCAGAGCACGTATACGCAGCAGTCGTGTATATTCGAACAAGTGACAACAATAAGAAATATAATAAGATTCAGAAAAGTGTTATCCTGGCTGTCCGATAATCCTAGACGATGGAAATGTTTTATTGGAAACAGGTCAATGTTAGAGAACCTTTCCAGAGATAGGTGGTGTAATGTTGCTTTGAAAGAAAAACTAGATGACATTGCGTCAAGGGATGTAACACCGAAGTAGCTCCATGAGTGCGCTCTATGATGGATAGAACCTTAGTGGTTACTCAATCCCATAAATGAGTGGACAACATTACACCAATCGAATATCTTAGACGGTAATTCGAAAGAGTAGGGTTTTTTTCAAAAATTAAACGACTTTTAGCAAACAATTTAAAACCTTGGAAATTAAATGCACAACTGAGAGTTGTAGATCTCCTCAGGAAAGTCAAGAAATTGCATGTGAAATGGGCTCAAAGGTTAAAAGCAGCAAAAGTAAAATTATCTCACTAAACCCTTTCATTGATACGGATGACATCATCAGAGTTGGAGGAAGGTTGGGTAATCTAAATACATCATTCGACGTTAACACCCAATAATCCTACCTAAGAATTATATACTGACTAATAGAATCATTACTTCAGTATTTCAGTATACACATTAGGTATTTACATCCACGGCCAATATTACAAACGAGTATTCTGCGACAAAAATAATGGATTGTAAATTCAGAATTTTCGAAATACTGGTCGAAGTCAAATCTACCAATGTATCGAGTAGCGAAGACAGCGGCCAGCCACCAATAAATGGGCAATCTTTCTGTGGCGATAATTAGTCCAAGTTGCCCTTTTTCTTCATACCGAAGTAGGCTACGCTGACCCATTCTCCCTCAAATCAATGACTGGAAGAGGTAGTGTCCTAATCACGAAGAGATAAGCATATATGTTGGGCCACTAAAGCTATCCATATCTAACTGCTATTTTCCAAAGAGGTACTCCTGCCAAATCATTCCGATAATAGAATCAATTTTGTGGGAGCGGCCTGGTTTAGAAAACCAACTAATTTGTCAATTTATTGCGTAGAATGAAATTAAAATTTACATTCAATCGAACCAGTGGTCCTCACTTTGGAGGATTATGGGAGTCTGTTGTAAATTCGATTAATGTCGGAACACAATTATCATGACTTACGAAATGGAAACACTCTGGCTGCAAATCAAAGGCATTTTTAATTTCAAACCATTGTGGTCCAAGTGATCACACATTGACGAGCACACTTATTCTTACTGGCAAGCCCTTTACGGTAATTCAAGAGTATTTATTGGATCATATAGTCGGCAATCGATTATCCAGAATGCAAAACGTACAGATTCGAATGCATGGTTTTTGGAAAAAAACGACAATATATTATCTCTACACACTTTGCAATGCAGCGACGAAAGTGGAACAAAGAGAGAAAATACATTTAGATAGCTTTATTATTGTGCTCATAAAGGAAGATAACTCACCTCTTTGAAGTGGCAAATGGATTGCCTTATAACACTATATTTTGGACATGATGGTTTGTAACCATTTTATCAATAAATTTTGTGATTCGTAGCAACCAATTCATGTTTGGAGAACATGAAGAAATGTGTAATTTGGTTTTATATGCATCTATATCTTTAGCTAATTTTGAAAATTTTCTGGATAAACCAAAAATTATCTAAATATTTCTGTAGGCAAAGCAATAATGGGATAACAGCTCAAGCGTAATTTAATAGTTTCACAAATAAGTGCAAAAAATGATTCAAAAGCTTTCAAAACACTGTATAAATCATTCCTAGTCATTACCGAACAGCACACGATCAGTGTTCACCGCACCCACTACAAATCATGCATACAATATAAATAATTGTTAATCGGAATGAAGCGGCACGATTGAAATATTCGAACCGATTTAATATCATAATTTATTAACAGCTTCAAGCACACTATACAAATCGGAAAGTCTTATCCATTTTCATTTTGTTGTTGCTTTAAAGCCAACTGGCAACTAATTTATTCATCACTAAAATAAATTTCATGTTTTCATTTTTTTAGCCAAAATATATATTATACACATAAGATGAAACATACAGCTTTACATAAATTATTTTCGTACAACATAAGATTATGATTTCATAACAATGCAATCGACAAAATTCACATGAAATTAAATTCTATATAGAGTGCCTGCGAACATATAATACAGGTGCAAATGAATCAAGGCTTTTTTTTTTTTAAATAGGTATAAGATCGCAAAAAACACTGGGCAACAACAATAAAATATTTGCCTGCCTTTATTTTTGTTATGTTCCTAGAATTATGTAAAGACAATGCAATATAATTTTGTTCTCATGTCTCGACGAAATCAACACAAAAAACAAAAGAAAAAAAACAACGGACTTAAAGGTATGAACCTGGATATGTACGTACGCACGTATATTATTATTGAAAATGGTCCGTTTTGTTTTTATTTAAGATAACCACGAATTTCTTAAGTTTTTGTTTTGTTTTCTATGTTGTTAAGTCGAAAATCCGAAAACACGAAACAAATGAATGAAAATAATTTTATAATCGCGTCCGGCAGGTGAAAGACCAAAAACTATACTATACTTTGTGTGTTGATTTATATTGTTTTCGGTTTTGGTTCCAAATCTTCGATCGACTAAAAAGATCATCAATATCCTTTATACCCTCAAGACTATATATGTATTAGTGGATCGCGGGGAAAAAATATTCAGATTTAACGTTAAAAAAACGTCTTACGTGTTTTTTGACAACAATTATATTTTTGTTGTTGTCATAATATGCAATTTACAGGTGGATATTAATCCCAACACATTTTATAAAAAAGAAAATTCTAATCTTCATCAATTTATCTAAGCACAACAAACATAACAACAAAATTTAATTAACTTACAACAAAATATTTCGATTAAAAATGCACCTGTAATTTAGATAAATTATGTTTTTCTAATTTTTGGGTTTAAGTGTACCTCACATTTTTAGTATTTATAGAAGAGATAGACATTTTATACGAACCTTTATCAAAAACTATGATCTTTAGGTTTTAATTAAAAAAAAAAAAATTTGAACCAAACTAAAAATTAAATATCAAAAATAATAAAATACAGAGAATCGAACGAAATGTAAAAAAAATTATAAAAAAATTCACCTGTCCTATGATGTACGAGCATAGTGTAGTAGTTCTATTCTAAATGAATTTTTTATGGGTTTTCCATTTTTGATGTATGGTTTTAAAAATTGAATCAAAGAAAAAATCAAGTGGTCAAAAAATAAATTTCGTATTTTTAAAAATAAATTTATTAGTTCCTGAGGTGCGACGATTGTACAAGCTCCTCGCGCTGCATCGTGGGTAACGCCAAAAGTATAATCACTGATCGGCAGGGTAGACCCTGATTGGTTAATTTCAAACGGAATAACCCAGGCGTCGTAACTGGAAATGATCAGTGCATGACTGAATGCATGGGCAAATTTAATTTTGTCATCAGTATAAGAGTGGGAAGCCCAGAACAAAATAATCCATCATGGAGAAAATAGATAAGGAAGAAACGTGCGATGCAGTTAACGGAGACTCAGTGCCGGCGACTGGAGAGAGTGTGCAAGCGGTCTCTCAGTCGTCGTTATCTAATGACCGCAAAGTTTCAGCAGTGGTGCATTTGGCAACTAAACCGATAATACAACAAGCACTGCTACTGCTGTGGCAAATTTGGCTACAGTAACAGTAAATTTTACAAGGGAAAACGAGAACCTATTTCTGAGGGGTAACAAAATCTTGGGATCTCCAACAATTAAAAAAGCTAATTCAATAGGGAATATTAGAAAGAATAATCAATATTCATCAAGAAAAGAGAGTGAAGATAAAACTACATCAAACATAGAGATTGAAAACCGAAATCTTTATGCAAATCTGAAGACTCTAGAAGAAATGGTGGCAACGTTGAATAACGAAGTTTTTTTACTAAAGAAAGAAAATGAAGACTTTAAACGCATTATTCAAGCGGGTCGACATGCAAACAATGAAGTGGACACTCGTGACAAAAAACAACCTTAAAAAAGAGTAACAATAAATATGGAAGTTACTGACGAAGACGAGCCACCAAGAGAAACTACTTGGGTATTAAAAAAAGCAAGCCCACAAAGAAAAGAAAAGCAGAATCATCGCCAGAATATATTTGACAAGCCGCACTCAACACGAGTAATGATAAAAGCAGAAAGAAAACCAAAAGCAACCAGAAAATATTGCGCAAGTAACCCGGACATCTGTATCGGGTAATGCAACTACTCAGAGCAATAAAAATCCTAAACCAGAGAAAAAAATTCAGCCACCACCTAATATAGTTGGTGTGAAAGACTACCCTGCTATCAATGCCTTGATGAAAAATATCACGGATGAAGATTACAATAGCTAATAGCATTAAACAACGATGTCATAGCTGAGTTACAGCATAAAGGTTTAGATATTCAGGATGCTGTCAATATGATAAAAAAGGACAGAACTAAAACCGATAAAGGAAGCCGCGAACTGGTAAGAAGGGGACTGCCACTCTTTATGCTTACATTTGGCAATAAAGAAACCATCCAAAAGATATATAATATTCGGACAATTCAAAACTTGAGTGTTAGGATAGAGCCAATGAGAAAGAATACTTCAAACATAGTCCAATGCAGAAAATGTCAAAGTTATAATCATTCCCAGAAATATTGCGGACGTGACGCAAGATGTGTCAAATGTGCTAGTAAGCATCTTACGAGCATGTGTACATCAGACAAAAACACTGCAGAAACATGCATAAATTGTAAAGGCCAACACCCTGCAAATTATCGTGGTTGTGAAGTAGCTAAAGAATTGCAAAAAATTAGAAACCGTGCAAAAAATTCTGAGCAAAATCAAAGAAACGCTGGTACAACATACCAATCAAATAGTAAGGGATTATACAATCTACGAGGTAACGCATAATAAATTTTATCAAAACCGTAGAAGCTTTAAATGAAAAACTTTACGAGCAAGCTGAAAAAAATAAACTTATATTTGAAAACTATATAGAAACAAAAAAGATATGTTCAAGTCTCTTCTTGGATGTAGCGCAAGCATTTGATCGTGTATGGCATAAAGGATTAGAGTACAAGTTACATCGAGATCTTCCCAAATAGAATTATGAAATCCTAAAATTTTAGCAGTGCCGTAATAAACGGATGATTTTCATAACTATACTACAAAGCAAATTAAGTACATCTTAGGATGCAGAATAATTATAGAGCCTTTAAGAAGGTCTAAGCTTATACCACAATGTCATCAATGCCAAGCGTATGGACATACACAAAAGTACTGCAATAAGGAACCAATGTATCAAATGTATCGGAAAACATCATACAAGAGGTTGCGTACTACCAAAAACTGGGCAGGCCTAATGCGTTCACTGTGGAAAAAATCATCTCGCTAACTATAAAGGATGCAGTGTTGCTATTGAATTGCAAAGCGTCAAGTTTAAAAGAATGAATGAAAAAATTCAAATTTAAGTAGAAAACCCACCATTCGAAAAAACAAGCCCGAAGCAATACGACGAAAAGTATCGGAAATTCCTCGGGAGGAAATGAACAATTTGACTTACACTCGGAAAGTAAATCAAAGAGAAATTACCCAAAGTGAGGATATTAATCAAACTCTGAAAATGATTAAATTATTAAAAAATTAAATTGCGAAAACTTTAGGCAGTCCTTAGAAGAAAAACTTAACCTCAAAGTTTCATTAAAAAGCAAGGAGCAAATAAAAAACGGAGTTCCACAATTTGAAAATGAAATACAACAATCAGCCTGGGAAAATACCCTACAAGTAAAGAAGAGCGAGAAGAATAAGGCAGCAAACAAAAGCCCCTCAATATTTAAGAAGGTAAATCCAAAAAGTAAAAGAAGAGTTAATCAGTAACTGTCTAAAAAAACTAACTAATGATAGCAGGACTGATTATTCAATTTGGAAAGCAACCAAAAAAATTAAAAGACCACCAATGCAGAACTCTCCAATAAGAATTGAAGGGGCAAAATGGGCTCGAAATAACGAAGATAAAGTTCAATGTTTCGCGGAGCACCTCGAAAAAATATTCCAACCACATGATGATCAAACTTTAGAATCTCAAATAATAACGATGGAATCTGAAAAAGAAAGTGAAGAAATCCTATTGGCTTCACCAAAAAAGTCATGCATGAGATAAAATTCAATATGAATTCGAAAAAGCTCCTGGTTATGATCTTATTACTACAGAAATTTTAAAAGAACTACCAGGAAACGCTCTAGTTAAGCTTACTTATCTTATCAATGCAGCATTTAGAACCAAATTTGTGCCCAGTTTGTGGAAAATTAAAGAATTAATAATCGTACCAAAACATGGATAACCACCATACGAAACTTCATCTTATATACCAATTTCTTAATCAATTGCGTAATTACTTAATCCCAAATCATCAGTTCGGATGTCGTCGTCAACACTCAACAATACAACAAGTACACAGAATAATCAATATAATTGAGAAAGCACTTGAAGAGAAAAATGTCTGCTCCACGATATTTTTAGACGTGGCGCAAGCTTTTGACAAGGTTTGGCATGAAAGATTTAACCATAAGTAAAGAAACCTCTTACCAATGCAATTCGCTAAAATACTGGAATCATATTTGAAAGATAGATTATTCAGAATTAAATTGGATGAAACTGATTCTGAATTGAAAGAAATAAAAGCAGGTGTACTACAGGACAGTGTATTAGGACCGATTTTATGTTTAGTATACATAATTAGAAAACAACCCAGTGGTGACTTTTGCTAATGACACTGCGATCCTAAAGAAAGAAAAAGCAAACGAAGAATCAATACAAAAATTACAATCAGCTATCTCCGAAGTATATAAATGGACTAAAATATGGCAAATTAAACTTAATGAAACGTTGAACTAAGGAACATTATCAATGCACCATGGTACGTCAGGAATAGTGATCTACATAGAGACCTTAAACTGGATCCCGTTTCAATTGAAATTTTAAAAAATGCAAGGAAAGACGAAGAAAGACTCCAGCAACATCTGAATATAGAGGCAATTCAGCTGTTAACCAACACCAATATTATACGCAGCCTGAAAAGAACCAAACCCTTTGAACTGGTTAAATAGTTAGAACAATCAGTGGCTTGCTGATTTAAATCCACAATAACGATGTGGTATAAGCAACAACTTACTAGAAACTGTGAAAAGCCAATGGGTGGAGTCATAGATATAATTACCTTAGTAAATTAAGTCAGAAACAAATCGCTCATTAGTCCAGGAGCCTAGATTGTATACACCTGATTGGATAAACCTGAAACATTATTTTCCGTGTTGAACGGTAAATATGAATTTTTAAGACTTTCTTTCGAATTGAAAAATGCTCTAGCGATTGTCCAGCGAATGTTTGATAACATACTGTAGGAATTAATCCAACATGATCAAGAGAACATGATCAACGTCGAAAACATATTTTCAAAATTGGAAAAGGCCAACCTGCAAGTAAATCTTTTTTTTTCTAATCCATACAAATTTGTTCAGCCAGCAATGCTATGTTATCATCAGATGGTACGATTTGTAGTGCAGACCAAGACACCTTGAATTTAATCCTGTACAGTAATCAACTCATTATATCGGAAAATAAAGACGTCTAATCCTTTATAAAGAAACTCCTTTTAATCCGCCCGACATTTTATTAACCTAAGGGAAATCAAAATTCTCAAAGAAAAACTAAGCCCCTACATCAATTAATGGAGTAAAAATACCAGAAAGACACATCCAAACTTTGCCGGAGATACTCACAGAATACCTCGCAGGATTTAAAATTCGCTTATCCCAAACAGTCGTACAAGACATCAAAAACAAAGGGAACAAATTTTAATTTATTCAAAAAGAACTTGGAGGAACTATCTTTTCGACCTTATTCGTTTAGTATGGCAAAACAAAGTTACGCCTGATAAATGGAAAGTGGTTGCGTTGTGGTCTTACTTTAAAAAAAAAAGATAGCTCAAAAAGCAAAAACAATCACAGCATAGTTCTCCTTCCTATATTCAGAGATCTGCGTCATTCACTGATTAAGTTTTTTCGTTAAGCATGAATATTTCTAAATATTACAAGACATCTCGTGACGTACATTAGTTCGATTTCGAACCTGCCTATATGATTAAATCCATTGAGAAAGGTTATGGTTTGCTTTGCGATGTCTGGGAATACCTATTAAATATGCGCATTTTATAACGATTCTCAGTTTCCAGTGGTTTTAAAACCAATGAGTTCAAATCAAAAAATATGATTACTAGTTTTAGAGACCAAGGCGCAATGGATTTTAGTAGTGGTGATCGCCTCGGGTCCCTTGTCACTCATGATAATTGTGTGGGATGAAAAAAATGCTCGTCTTGTCGCTGGCAACCGTGTTTTGTATTTTCGAGCTACCGCCGAATCTTAAGGAAGTTGTAGTTAAGATACGGATCCATATCCAAATGTGAGACGAGAAATAACAAAATTCGCGCGGTAAGCTTAGTGTAAAGCTCCTGCCGATGCCCCAAATCATATGTCAGAGCACAAGATGACTTTTAGTTTGAATAACCATGTATTGGAGTGACCCAATGTATAGGTACCGTTACAAATGAACATACTGAATTACGGGTCATTATACTAAAGAAAAGATAGGCATACCAGCAATGGGTGAGGAAATTATGTATTCCTTATTAAACGGTGACCTTGAGGGAAATAAAAAAGAAAATGTGAAACCCACCAACATGGTTGAAAATGGCTTACTATGCAGATGACCTCTGGTGGGACACATGCAAAAATTTCAGTGAGAGTTATGAACGTGTGTTAGGCAGTAAGGGTAATCAAAAGAAGGGTTAGTGATTGGGAACACTGAGGAAATTGATTACATCGCAAACCGCAAGTCCTTGGTGTACAAAATGGCAAGTTATTAAATCCTGAAATTAAGGTTGAAAGGTTGCAATTCATATGGACGATAAAATGACGACAGTTTTTACTGCAGAGAAACTATGAACATGTAAGAAATCTTCAGAAAGTCCTTTAAGAACCGTTAGAGCCGAAGGATTAAAGTTGAGCGCATTAAAATGTAACCGTTTCAAGCAGGAGATATTGTATCAAGTGAAGGAGTATAAACTGACCCCATGAAGCTAGCAGCCGTACAAGAGTGATCCACTCCAAGAACGTCCATGAGTTGAGGACTTTTCTATGACTATATGCTCGTACTATCGATGATTTATGTTCAGCTTCGCATATGTCGCTCGGAGTCTATACATCGATTAACTGAAAAATCTCAAAAGTTTAACAGAACAAATGAGCATCAAGACGCGGTTGTTCAGCACAAGAAAAAGCTTTGCAATTTTCTAATTTTGCCACTGTCCGTATTACTTGTAAATATTACTTGTGTCCAAGGAAAGATGATCTTTCCTTGGACACAAGTAATATTTACAAGTAATACGGACCGGCTCAGTCATATCACAAAAGATACAGAACAATGGCAGTGGTACTTAAGGAAACAATTATTAAGACATATTAAGCCACAATAATTTGAATCATACATGTGTTGAGGGTAACGCTCAACCCCTTCACCAGCTTTGCTTCATAAACATACGAAATGACAGTGAGAAATTTCACACATGGAAATTACAAAACCATGGCGGCCTAAGTAGATATCCAAATTCAGTTGCTCTGACTGCTAGAACGCAAAGGGTGATAAAGATATAAATTATGTAACGTCCAAAAAAGGACAAAGGACGTTCAAACTCAAGTATTTTTTAGACACAAGAGGATAAAATGAAAATGTGAACGTACGTGCTCACATTGGTCTATTAGAAAAGAATTAACACCTTTATACGACTGCTAACTGCAGTCGTATATAAGCTTACTACGAAAAATTCACTCTGCCCAATAAAGTGCATTTGCTTTGAAGGATATGTCGGAAGACTCTGCCAGATGAGGGAAATATGAAAACCCATTTAAATGTAATGAATAAAATTTTAACCACTATTTTCTAACCACTATTGGTGAACCACTGGCAAATAAAGCTGCAGTTGCTCTAGAATTAAGGGATGCTCATCACAACTCTAGAAAATAAAGAACAGTTGGAGTAGCTGCTACTAGAAATGTCGGTAGTGAAGAAGTTTGCTTTATGGGAAGGAAGGAATTAAAACACAGTTAACTGTCCCAAAAATACCACAGCAAAATGATACCATCGAAAAAAACATATCCTGATTGGCATATTATGACCAGATGCATGTTAACAAATTTAAAATTAGACAAAAGTATTGCGTAGTGCCGTATACACAGTAAAACTATTTTCTAAATCGATTTACCAACTAAAAATGAAGTTTCAACTCTATTTGAACTCTGGCATGCCCAGCTATTGATTTTTTAACATGACTAATAAAAAAATAAAATAAAGTCGTGAATTAATGGTGATAAAATCAACGATGTCATCGAGTCAGAAATTGATAAGAACACGAAAGGTGAAATTAATTCTCATCTGAATCAACCTACAGCATACTACGAGGCAGAAAATAAACTATAAAACTACCTCCTGCGACGAATGTCATAGGTACCAATTTCCTATATTGGTTCTTTATGGAACAATTCGCTTACGTACATCGATTAAAGAAATAATTATAGGAAATAGTTATACGTGTGAAAATTTACCCGACATCCAGAGCTTTTTAAACAACACTAACCTTGAACTTTTGAACTGTGTGGTAGCACTTTTTGTTTTTATAATTTTTACTTTTACTTTATTTTATTTAGTAAATTTATATATTTCTCTATTAAATTATTTATTAATTTATAATTAATATTTAAACACTACTAATTTTTTTAAATTTTTTTTATACCAAAATTTTAAATTATAATAACGATATGAACCGGGCAATTACTGCATAAGACACTAGTCATTTATTCTCGCAAGCCAACCAATACACTGATCATTCCAGTATTTTATTTTATTTATGCTCTTGCGTAGTATCGAATGAGAGCATAAACCTGTTTAAAGTTTACAAAAATTTTAAATTAACCGTAACAATATTGTCGTAAATATATTGCCATCAGGGGTGATCAATCATAAATTTATCAAACAATTAGTGCATTGATTAGATTAGGACTTTGGAAGGTAGATGCAAAAAGTGTAAATATTATTTTACTACGATCAGTTAGCAGTTATAACGTGATAGTTAAGATACCAAACAGCGAGCAATCTTTGGCTCTCTAGCAAGTTGATGGGGTGTTGTAAGGTCGATCGAACAACTACAGGTAGAATTGGTTACGGTAAAGCAGGGTAGGTAAGATAATGTTAAGGATTTTGCAAACCGCATCGAACTATTGTTGTCAGAACTGAATGATGGTTGCATAAAACGTGAAAGGATTAGCTCTACGAAAGTGGTTCAAAATTTGAACTCGCATACAGCATTGAGAGCATTTCAGGGTGGGTTGAACGAACCCCTAAAATTAATTGTAAAGGCCAGCAGATTTAGCAGATTATTTTAAAGAAGCAATTGCTAAGGCTGTTGAAGAAGAAACGATTAGAAATTGTAATAGTGATCGCACATGGAATAGTTCATAGCATTCTTTAAAATGCCATACAAATTCACAGTCACCGACTACCAACCGGTTTACAAGTTAGATGCCAGATATGTGGTAAAATTGGCTATGGTGCAGAGAAGTGTTATTCCTTACAACATAACCAGATAAATTCAATAATAAAAAAACTTTCGGCCCTTTCAATCTTAATTTCCATAGTGGTCGTCAGTTTGAAACTCCTTTTAATTCCAATTTTAATAGCGGTCGTCAGTTTGTGAATTCTCCAGGAGTCCAAAGAGTTTCACAGGTAGTTTGTGCATATTGTCATAATATAGGTCGTAGTATTATACAATGTCGCAAACGAGTGAGTGCATTTTGGGAAACATACAAGCACTTGGGAGAGATCAGCCGAGCACATCGTCCCAAGTGCCAGAATAACAAAAAATTCGTACTCAAAAATTACAATGTCAAATACAACTTAACTACCATCAGTTAGATTAGGCGAGAATGAATGTTCAATTGATTTGAAGTACGTTCTTCTTCGTGTCGATACCTTAATTGATGAAACTTCGCTGATATTGTGAGAAGAAATTTCGAGTAGTCGTCGATTTCTGAAAACTAAATGATGTAAAACTAAATGACGATAAATGATGTATTCCCTATTCCTAATTCACTAGATATATTGGATCAATTAGGTAAAGCATCACATTTTGTCACTTTAGATTTAGAAAGCGGATATCATCAGGTCAGATTAGCTGATCAAGACGGTGAGAAAACTGCATTTAGTACCGAAATAGGGTAGTTTGAGTTTGTTCGTTTACCCTTTGGCCTCAAAGGTGGCCCCAGCACATTTCTAAGGCTTATGAATTCAGTTCTTTCTGGTTTGACCGGGATAAAATGTTTTGTTTACATGGATGATGTAGTGGTGTATGGTTATGATTTAGCAGACCATAACTCTAAGTTAATATTTAATTGTTTTCGTAAATTCAACCTTAAATTAAAACCTACTAAATGTCACTTTTTAAGAAAAGAGATAAATTTCCTGGGCCATGAAATTTCCGATCAAGGTATAAAACCTGATACTAACAAAATATCATGCATTACAAATTTTCCGCAGCCAAAAGATCAGACGCAATTAAGGAGTTTTCTTGGTCTTTGTAATTACTATAGGCGATTCATCTCAGTATTCTCGGAATTACTGGAAACTTTAAACTGAAAAAAACATCAAATTGCAGATGCTTTGAGCAGAATAAAATTTGAAAACATCAAAAATTCAGAAGAAACTGTTCAGGTAATCACCAGATTTCAATCTAAAATTCAAGAAAAACAATCAGCTGAACAAGCCAGTCTAATACCAAACTTAGCAATGATAGCACTGATAATACTTAACTTATCAGCAAAGAAAGCAAATCAAATCAACTGGATATAGGAAATGATCAAATTCATAAAAACCAAATTAAGACTTTAAGTAATCAGAAAGATATTCAGTGCATTCTCGATGAGTTTCATAAAAGTTCAATTGGTTGTCATCAAGGTGTAATGAAATCGTATAACAGGATAAACGTTACTATCAGTTCCCAAAAATGTTGAAACGAACAACTGACTATATAAAGAAATGCAGCTTATGCCAGAAAAATAAAAATTGTATTAAAACCGTCTGTCCATTAAAAACTACGTCAACTTCCAATGAACCTTTCAAAAAAATATTCTCGGATATCTTAACTATGCAAGATGATTTAACAAAATATTCCATTAGAGTTCCATTAAAATCACAAGATGCCTCGTCTGTGGCCGAGGCTTTCGCCAAAGAATTTATTTGTAACTTTGGTTCTCCTCAATCGATTCTTACGGATCAGGATTCGAATTTTATGAGTCTCGTGTTTAAGGATGTGTGCAAAATTTTTAAGTATAAAGAAACTGAATGCAACGGCATATCATCCCTAAACTAATGATGCATTAGAAAGAAGTCACCACACGCTCGACGAGTACTTTAGATTATTTTGCTCGAAAGATTCTTTCAATTGGGATCATTGGATCAAATTTGCGATCTTTAGTTATAATTCAACTCCACATACTTTTTATATCCAGTGGCCAATTCGAATGATTTTAATTTGGTACAGCTCTTTAGAGTGCCGTATCTTCGGTTTATCGTCGTTCGATAGACGTCCAGTGCCTTACTAAAATTTAGTAAAACTTTGTAAACCAATACCGACGATGGACCTCAGTAGTCAATATAGAACTCAGTTATTTGTTGTCGTTGCCACTATCATCCTTATTTTTTTTTGCAAAATATATGAAATTTTGGGGTTTCTTATGATTTGTACAAATTTTTGGGGAACAGATGACGTTCTGTAAAAAAATTCCCAACATTAGAAGAATATACTGCTTTAGAAGGTTCAGATTTTTTTTTATTTTTTTTTTATTTTTTTTTTATTTATTGAAACTAGTCTTTTCAAACTAACCATCAATTTACATCTGAATTCTTAGAAACTAAACTATAATGAGGTCACTGTTGATCCAGCTATGCTCCAATGCCTGTTCGTTAAAAGGTAGCGGCTCACATACTGATGAGCTCAAAAGGTTTGGTTCTCTTTAGTCTTCTAACCAACTGTTCATTATCCAATAGCCGAGAGGCTTCTGCATTAACATGTTGCAATAGCTTCGAGTCGTGCTTCAAATCTTTTGAAAATCAAAAGATTTGAAGCATGAATCTGCAATAGCCTCGATTCATGCTGCAAATCTTTTTATTTCATATTTTACATCCGGTATCCCTAAATCTCGATGCAAATCCTTATTATGAATGTACCAGGGTGCATTGACTATGCTCCGAAGTACCTTATTCTAGAAGTTTTGTATAGGTTTGATGTTGGCATTTTTAGTACAGCCACGAAACTGAATACCATATAGCCAGTCCAGTTTTAGGATTTGATTGTAATTAATATTTTGTTGTCTGTGCCTAATTTTGACCTTCGTCCAATTAGCCAGTACAATTGTCTATATTTAAGATCAAGTTCCTTTCTTTTCTTCATCACATGCTCTTTCCATTTGAGCTTAACGTCCAGTGTCATACCCAAGTATTTGACGGAGTTTCGTATGGCACCATGACATCGTTTATGCTGATTGGCGGCGGATTAACCAATAGTTTGTTCGCAAATTTGACATGCGCAGATTTTAATTCATTAAGTTTGATTTTCCATCGCTTGGTTTACTGGTGAATTTCTTCACTTGCTTATTGAACTTTGTTCGCCGCCTCTTCGAAAGTTTGCGCTGTTGCTGGTATAGCGGTGTCGTCAGCAAACGTTGCTATGCTTACATGGTCGGGCTGGGGTATATCACTTGTATAAAGTAGATATAGGAGTGAACCAAGAACACTGCTTTGTGGGACTCCTGCCCTTGCCTATCTCAGTTCAGAATACTCATCTTTTTGTCTTACTCTGAAAAGTCTTTCAGATAAGTACGACTCCAGAAGGTCAACATTTGGTCCCGGAAGCATAACATTTAGTTTATGTTTTAATCCCTTATGATACCATACCTTATCGAAAGCTGCTGCCACGTCCAGAAATAAGTAGAACAAATTTGTTTATCTTCTAACGCCTTTTCTATAATGTCTGTAATTCTGTGAACCTGGTCAATTCTGTGAACCTGGTTGAATGTTTACATCTGAATCCAAATTGGTGAATGGTAGCTGCTTTGGTAGTTGCTTTAGAATTTTTCCTTTCCGGTTTTCAGATTGAATTTTATTTCCCTAATAACTTATTTCTGGGTTATTAGAGGGATTCTGCCCCCATAGTCGTTGTTTCCATTTTCGATTATAATATCCGATTCGGTCTCATTCGGTTGGAAAATACCAGCCAGGTGATCATTAAACACTTCAACTTTTGATTTGTTATCCCTGGCCCACGAGCCATCACCTCGCTTAATAGGAAGGATCTGCATGATTAGAGTTTTCATTGTTTTGATTACCTTTCATAATGAGTAGTCTGTATTTTCATCAGCTGTCAACTTTTCAAGAAACGAAGAAAACGATTTTTCATTTAGCTTCTGAATTTCTCACTTAAGCTGCTGTGATTTGTTATTTAGGATCGTCTTTTCAGATGGACTCCTCGTTTGTTGCCATTTTTTCCTAGCTTTCCTTTTTTCTAAGACCATGTTCCTAATTCCTCTTGGTAGCTTTTACCAGTAGTTTTGGTAAACTCCGTCATGTTTGAAGCTAACCCAGTCAGTTATTTTATTGACAAGAGTTGGTCTTGTTTCCTTCCTAATTATCTTGTTGCTTATGGTAAGTATCACTGCAGAATGATCAGAGACCATATATGAATTATCATCTACTTCAATAAAATTTGATGAAACTTGTTTTGATATAAAGAAATCCAGTAGATCAGGAGTTTTAACTGCATCCGTAGGCCAATATGTCGGCTTGCCATTGGAATGTATGTTACATCCCATTCCACTTATTGCATTTTTTAGTTCGTTACCTTTGGTTGTTGTAAGCCTAGATCCAAATTCAACATGTTTTGCATTAAAATCACCTCCTAATATAAATCTACCATTGAAATGTTGTAGGATATTCAAGTAGTTTGATTTCTTCAGCTTGTATCTAGGTGGAAAATATACCGCTCCTATCTGAAGGCGTTGCTTGGTAGATGTAATTTCTACTATGGTAAGCTGAACTTCAGGTGATTGATAATGCTGGCATTCATGAGGCTTAATATAGTTTTTTATTATAATAGCGGTTCCACCTC
This sequence comes from Tipula confusa, assembly GCA_963556175.1. Classification (NCBI taxonomy): domain Eukaryota; kingdom Metazoa; phylum Arthropoda; class Insecta; order Diptera; family Tipulidae; genus Tipula; species Tipula confusa. The sequence goes on along the minus strand of OY744476.1, from coordinate 53,780,995 downwards.
TTGCTTGGTTTTCCGGATGAATTGTTTCGTAAAGTGAGTAACCCTGAATTGTTAAGTAAGATTGTCTTGTTGAGTGGGTCTCAGATATCAAGTTCATGTTTATTTTTAATACCGTTGGCATTCCATTTAGCAATTCTCAATTTTTCAATCATTTTGGGAGAAATAATTAAAATAATAAAGCAGCATTGCCCTGCACTAATCTTTGTAGCCTTTCAGAAAGGTTGCTTATGGCATTCAAAACATTCTGCATCATTTCCATCAGAATATTCGAATGTGTAGGGTTCAACACTGATCCTGAGCTGTCCTATCCTGTCGCAGCCACCTGTGCATAAGATATACCACCTCTGACATAATGACTAAAGGATTCTGTTGGTTGACTCTTTTGTAAACTCTTCGGTTTATTTTGATTATTTCATTAGTTCTTTAGCTACCAGATATTCTCGGTAGCTTGCAGGGCAGGCCTGTGCACAGTTTACTTGCTTTTTTTAGGTTCTTTAGTTGTATGCTTTCCTGTTTGTTATTTTTTTCAGGCTGAGATTTTGTTTTTGGATTTAGATGGTTATCCATTTTGTCTGATGCAGCACCTGCGTGATTACCTTTTTCTGATGAACGCTTCCTTTTTTATGGACTTTGGTAGTAGCCATGCTATTTCTTGTGCTACTAAGACTTCTTTTTCGCTCGAATCAGGTACAGTATAATCATTTTTTTTGTGGCTGACTCTGTTTTTGGATCTCATTTCGTGCTTCCTTTAACTCAGCTTGTAATGTTTGGATTATTTTATCATTTGAATCACTTCCAGATATTTGTTGAGAACTACTGTAACTCATCTGCCGAAGATCATTACTTTTTGCTAAATTTTTCACAGAGATACTTCGTGGCCTTATAGGAGATCTCATCATTAGCTTGCCCATTCTGAATGGGTTGTCACTAGTACTTCCGCTCATGAAATTGTCTGAGCCAATAGCGCCATGTTTGTTTTGCAATGATTGACCCTCCCCAGAATACATGGGGTCACCTGGGGTATTATTTCCTGATGTTTTATTCATTACTGTTTCATTTTAAGGGTGTCCTTCCCATAGCCTTTTTAGTTTACGGCCAAAATTTAAATACTGCCGACCGATTCGGTGTAGACGCAGACCGAGAATGCTCCTATCGTTCGTCAACTAGGTGCCTACTACGCCAGAAGTTCACACTATAGATGATGCTCTAAATCATGTATTCCACATTCCAACTGCTAATCATTGTCATTACCGATCGAAATCAAGTGATCGACATTCGAATTGGGAAACTCCATATATTTATAGCATACATCTAGCAATGAATTGAAACAAGTTTATTTGTTGTTGCTTAATAGTTTTTTTTGGATTAAAAATTCGTTAGCCATTGACCGGATTTGTTCATTGATTTGTGAGAAATTCTAAATGTTAGAAATGATAAAAAAAAATATTCCAAATTGTGTATCATAAATAATCAAGGTTTATATGAATTAGAATGATTAGAATATTTTTTTTGTTGTTATGTTGAGAAAATGAAGCAGGTGGATTTTAGCTAACAAAAAAAAATTTGAATTTCCATTCTAAAAAATTATGATATATCGTCGTATATGTTATTAAGATATCAATTTAAATTGGTTTTTGGTTTTTTGATCTTTTTTTTTTTTTTTGTTGTTATAATTCGGTTGATGCGCGTTGTTTAAGTTTTTTTTTTTATATTTTATGAACGCATAAATTATGTAAAAATATATTAAAATATGTTTAGAAGCAACATGAGCTCGGATCTAATAAAATTATGATATCAATTTGTTTTGCTTGAATGACGAACGGTTAGCATTTAACTGAAACATAACTCAATGCTAATGGCATTGGTTGCCTCATGTTATTTTGGACGATTGATGCAAAATGCTTCAAACATTTTGAAAAAGGATATATGATATCATAAACGATCCTAATATAACTTTTCCATTGCGTTATGGTTTGTGAAGACCATGTTTTATGTGCATAAGAGGTCAACATCACTATAGATTACTAGGAAGCTCTAGATGCTTATGAGCAAATGCTGGATACTATTTTTAAAATGTTTCTGGTTAAATACTAACATTAACTTCTTCAACACACACTAAACTAACATTGAAATAGAACTTATGAAACCAAACTAGAGAAAGAAAGGCACACAATGAAAAAGGCACAAAACCAGTTAGTAATACAATATACAGGGCTACCGAAACTTAGCAGTGACTTGGAAGAGAAATGATCTAACCAATATGAAATCTCATTGGCAAAACATAAGAACCACTTAAAGCAATAGACCCAAATATAATTCGATTAAAAAGTCAAGTAAACCCAAAATCGGAGGGACAAGGGAAAAATAATTGTATTAGTAATAGTATTTGGCATATTTGGCAACTCAGGAAAAAACGTTGCACTATTCCCATAAAAATACATTAACCATAAACATTGATTTTCCACCTAACAAAAGAAAATTTTCGATTTAGAATTTGTATTTAGATCTGATGCGACTTTAAGACAAATTGCATTACAAGACAAGGTACTTAAATTTTTTATAATTCGACCTGCAAAATCAATTCCCATGTGAGAAATTGATTTAAATTGTGTTACTCTCACTTGAGGCAGTGTTCCCATCAAATGAGATGTAGTGTTTGCTCGATATCTCACACATTTCACGTAATTGTAAGACACCCGGTAGCTACTACCAATTATCCAATAGTAGTTTTTTGCGGAGAAAGGAAATATTTGTTTTGGTGAGCTACTATCATTTGTCTGATTTAATACTTGTAGCACAAAATGAGATGTTTCGTATTAAAATCAGATGCTGAGTTGTGAGGTCTTTGTCTAACTCATAATATGCCTTCCGAATCTAAGAATGGTGTAACTATTGAATAATGCGAAAGATTTAAAAAATCAACTTAATCGGCGGACTTTGAACCAATATTTTTTTGGTAGGTTGGATATGTAGAATTCAAAAATGCTATTTTTAAGGCGCTGGGATGCTTAGTTTCCGAGATACAGCCGTTTAAAGATTTGAAAAATCAACTTAATCGGAGGACTTTGAACCAATATTTTTTTGATAGGTCTGGATATGTAGAATTCAAAAATGCTATTTTAAAGTCGCTGGGACGCTTAGTTTCCGAGATACAGCCGTTTAAAAATTTGAAAAATCAACTTAATCGGAGGACTTTGAACCAATATTGTTTTGGTAGGTCTGGATATGTAGAATACAAAAATGCTATTTTTAAGTCGCTGGGATGCTTAGTTTCCGAGATATAGTCGTTTAAAGATTTGAAAAATCAACTTAATCGGAGGAATCAATATTCTGATAGGTCTGGATATGTAGAATTCAAAAATGCTATTTTTAAGGCGCTGGGATGCTTAGTTTCCGAGATACAGTCGTTTAAAGATTTGAAAAATCAACTTAATCGGAGGAATCAATATTTTTCTGATAGGTCTGGATATGTAGAATTCAAAAATGCTATTTTAAAGTCGCTGGGACGCTTAGTTTCCGAGATACAGCCGTTTAAAGATTTGAAAAATCAACTTAATCGGAGGACTTTGAACCAATATTGTTCTGATAGGTCTGGTTATTTAGAATTCAAAAATGCTATTTTTAAGTCGCTGGGACGCTTTGTTTCCGAGATACAGCCGTTTAAAGATTTGAAAAATCAACTTAATCGGAGGACTTTGAACCAATATTTTTCTGATAGGACTTGGACGCTTAGTTTCCGAGATACAGTCGTTTAAAGATTTGAAAAATCAACTTAATCGGAGGACTTTGAACCAATATTGTTCTGATAGGTCTGGTTATGTAGAATTCAAAAATGCTATTTTTAAGTCGCTGGGACGCTTTGTTTCCGAGATACAGCCGTTTAAAAATTTGAAAAATCAACTTAATCGGAGGACTTTGAACCAATATTTTTCTGATAGGTCTTGGAAGCTTAGTTTCCGAGATACAGTCGTTTAAAGATTTGAAAAATCAACTTAATCGGAGGACTTTGAGCCAATATTTTTCTGATAGGTCTGGATATGTAGAATTCAAAAATGCTATTTTTAAGTCGCTGGGATGCTTAGTTTCCGAGATACAGCCGTTTAAAGATTTGAAAAATCAACTTAATCGGATGACTTTGAACCAATATTTTTCTGATAGGTCTGGATATGTAGAATTCAAAAATGCTATTTTTAAGTCGCTGGGATGCTTAGTTTCCGAGATACAGCCGTTTAAAGATTTGAAAAATCAACTTAATCGGAGGACTTTGAACCAATATTTTTCTGATAGGTCTGGGTATGTAGAATTCAAAAATGCTATTTTTAAGTCGCTGGGATGCTTAGTTTCCGAGATACAGCCGTTTAAAGATTTGAAAAATCAACTTAATCGGAGGACTTTGAACCAATATTTTTCTGATAGGTCTGGATATGTAGAATTCAAAAATGCTATTTTTAAGTCGCTGGGATGCTTAGTTTCCGAGATACAGCCGTTTAAAGATTTGAAAAATCAACTTAATCGGAGGACTTTGAACCAATATTTTTCTGATAGGTCTGGATATGTAGAATTCAAAAATGCTATTTTTAAGTCGCTGGGATGCTTAGTTTCCGAGATACAGCCGTTTAAAGATTTGAAAAATCAACTTAATCGGAGGACTTTGAACCAATATTTTTCTGATAGGTCTGGATATGTAGAATTCAAAAATGCTATTTTTAAGTCGCTGGGATGCTTAGTTTCCGAGATACAGCCGTTTAAAGATTTGAAAAATCAACTTAATCGGAGGACTTTGAACCAATATTTTTCTGATAGGTCTGGATATGTAGAATTCAAAAATGCTATTTTTAAGTCGCTGGGATGCTTAGTTTCCGAGATACAGCCGTTTAAAGATTTGAAAAATCAACTTAATCGGAGGACTTTGAACCAATATTTTTCTGATAGGTCTGGATATGTAGAATTCAAAAATGCTATTTTTAAGTCGCTGGGATGCTTAGTTTCCGAGATACAGCCGTTTAAAGATTTGACAAATCAACTTATTTGGAGGACTTTGAGCCAATATTTTTCTGATAGGTCTGGATATGTAGAATTCAAAAATGCTATTTTTAAGACGGTGGGATGCTTAGTTTCCGAGATACAGCCGTTTAAAGATTTGAAAAATCAACTTAATCGGAGGACTTTGAACCAATATTTTTCTGATAGGTCTGGATATGTAGAATTCAAAAATGCTATTTTTAAGTCGCTGGGATGCTTAGTTTCCGAGATACAGCCGTTTAAAGATTTGAAAAATCAACTTAATCGGAGGACTTTGAACCAATATTTTTCTGATAGGTCTGGATATGTAGAATTCAAAAATGCTATTTTTAAGTCGCTGGGATGCTTAGTTTCCGAGATACAGCCGGTTAAAGATTTGAAAAATCAACTTAATCGGAGGACTTTGAATCAATATTTTTCTGATAGGTCTGGATATGTAGAATTCAAAAATGCTATTTTTAAGTCGCTGGGATGCTTAGTTTCCGAGATACAGCCGTTTAAAGATTTGAAAAATCAACTTAATCGGAGGACTTTGAACCAATATTTTTCTGATAGGTCTGGATATGTAGAATTCAAAAATGCTATTTTTAAGTCGCTGGGATGCTTAGTTTCCGAGATACAGCCGTTTAAAGATTTGAAAAATCAACTTAATCGGAGGACTTTGAACCAATATTTTACTGATAGGTCTGGATATGTAGAATTCAAAAATGCTATTTTTAAGTCGCTGGGATGCTTAGTTTCCGAGATACAGCCGTTTAAAGATTTGAAAAATCAACTTAATCGGAGGACTTTGAACCAATATTTTTCTGATAGGTCTGGATATGTAGAATTCAAAAATGCTATTTTTAAGTCGCTGGGATGCTTAGTTTCCGAGATACAGCCGTTTAAAGATTTGAAAAATCAACTTAATCGGAGGACTTTGAACCAATATTTTTCTGATAGGTCTGGATATGTAGAATTCAAAAATGCTATTTTTAAGTCGCTGGGATGCTTAGTTTCCGAGATACAGCCGTTTAAAGATTTGAAAAATCAACTTAATCGGAGGACTTTGAACCAATATTTTTCTGATAGGTCTGGATATGTAGAATTCAAAAATGCTATTTTTAAGTCGCTGGGATGCTTAGTTTCCGAGATACAGCCGTTTAAAGATTTGAAAAATCAACTTAATCGGAGGACTTTGAACCAATATTTTTCTGATAGGTCTGGATATGTAGAATTCAAAAATGCTATTTTTAAGTCGCTGGGATGCTTAGTTTCCGAGATACAGCCGTTTAAAGATTTGAAAAATCAACTTAATCGGAGGACTTTGAACCAATATTTTTTGATAGGTCTGGATATGTAGAATTCAAAAATGCTATTTTTAAGTCGCTGGGATGCTTAGTTTCCGAGATACAGCCGTTTAAAGATTTGAAAAATCAACTTAATCGGAGGACTTTGAACCAATATTTTTCTGATAGGTCTGGATATGTAGAATTCAAAAATGCTATTTTTAAGTCGCTGGGATGCTTAGTTTCCGAGATACAGCCGTTTAAAGATTTGAAAAATCAACTTAATCGGAGGACTTTGAACCAATATTTTTCTGATAGGTCTGGATATGTAGAATTCAAAAATGCTATTTTTAAGTCGCTGGGATGCTTAGTTTCCGAGATACAGCCGTTTAAAGATTTGAAAAATCAACTTAATCGGAGGACTTTGAACCAATATTTTCAAGTCTCGATAGGTCTGGATATGTAGAATTCAAAAATGCTATTTTTAAGTCGCTGGGATGCTTAGTTTCCGAGATACAGCCGTTTAAAGATTTGAAAAATCAACTTAATCGGAAGACTTTGAACCAATATTTCTCTTATAGGTCTGGATATGTAGAATTCAAAAATGCTATTTTTAAGTCGCTGGGATGCTTAGTTTCCGAGATACAGCCGTTTAAAGATTTGAAAAATCAACTTAATCGGAGGACTTTGAACCAATATTTTTCTGATAGGTCTGGATATGTAGAATTCAAAAATGCTATTTTTAAGTCGCTGGGATGCTTAGTTTCCGAGATACAGCCGTTTAAAGATTTGAAAAATCAACTTAATCGGAGGACTTTGAACCAATATTTTTCTGATAGGTCTGGATATGTAGAATTCAAAAATGCTATTTTTAAGTCGCTGGGATGCTTAGTTTCCGAGATACAGCCGTTTAAAGATTTGAAAAATCAACTTAATCGGAGGACTTTGAACCAATATTTTTCTGATAGGTCTGGATATGTAGAATTCAAAAATGCTATTTTTAAGTCGCTGGGATGCTTAGTTTCCGAGATACAGCCGTTTAAAGATTTGAAAAATCAACTTAATCGGAGGACTTTGAACCAATATTTTTCTGATAGGTCTGGATATGTAGAATTCAAAAATGCTATTTTTAAGTCGCTGGGATGCTTCGTTTCCGAGATACAGCCGTTTAAAGATTTGAAAAATCAACTTAATCGGAGGACTTTGAACCAATATTTTTCTGATAGGTCTGGATATGTAGAATTCAAAAATGCTATTTTTAAGTCGCTGGGATGCTTAGTTTCCGAGATACAGCCGTTTAAAGATTTGAAAAATCAACTTAATCGGAGGACTTTGAACCAATATTTTTCAAGTCTCGATAGGTCTGGATATGTAGAATTCAAAAATGCTATTTTAAGTCGCTGGGATGCTTAGTTTCCGAGATACAGCCGTTTAAAGATTTGAAAAATCAACTTAATCGGAAGACTTTGAACCAATATTTCTCTTATAGGTCTGGATATGTAGAATTCAAAAATGCTATTTTTAAGTCGCTGGGATGCTTAGTTTCCGAGATACAGCCGTTTAAAGATTTGAAAAATCAACTTAATCGGAGGACTTTGAACCAATATTTTTCTGATAGGTCTGGATATGTAGAATTCAAAAATGCTATTTTTAAGTCGCTGGGATGCTTAGTTTCCGAGATACAGCCGTTTAAAGATTTGAAAAATCAACTTAATCGGAGGACTTTGAACCAATATTTTTCTGATAGGTCTGGATATGTAGAATTCAAAAATGCTATTTTTAAGTCGCTGGGATGCTTAGTTTCCGAGATACAGCCGTTTAAAGATTTGAAAAATCAACTTAATCGGAGGACTTTGAACCAATATTTTTCTGATAGGTCTGGATATGTAGAATTCAAAAATGCTATTTTTAAGTCGCTGGGATGCTTAGTTTCCGAGATACAGCCGTTTAAAGATTTGAAAAATCAACTTAATCGGAGGACTTTGAACCAATATTTTTCTGATAGGTCTGGATATGTAGAATTCAAAAATGCTATTTTTAAGTCGCTGGGATGCTTCGTTTCCGAGATACAGCCGTTTAAAGATTTGAAAAATCAACTTAATCGGAGGACTTTGAACCAATATTTTTCTGATAGGTCTGGATATGTAGAATTCAAAAATGCTATTTTTAAGTCGCTGGGATGCTTAGTTTCCGAGATACAGCCGTTTAAAGATTTGAAAAATCAACTTAATCGGAGGACTTTGAACCAATATTTTTCTGATAGGTCTGGATATGTAGAATTCAAAAATGCTATTTTTAAGTCGCTGGGATGCTTCGTTTCCGAGATACAGCCGTTTAAAGATTTGAAAAATCAACTTAATCGGAGGACTTTGAACCAATATTTTTCTGATAGGTCTGGATATGTAGAATTCAAAAATGCTATTTTTAAGTCGCTGGGATGCTTAGTTTCCGAGATACAGCCGTTTAAAGATTTGAAAAATCAACTTAATCGGAGGACTTTGAACCAATATTTTCAGTCTCGATAGGTCTGGATATGTAGAATTCAAAAATGCTATTTTTAAGTCGCTGGGATGCTTAGTTTCCGAGATACAGCCGTTTAAAGATTTGAAAAATCAACTTAATCGGAAGACTTTGAACCAATATTTCTCTTATAGGTCTGGATATGTAGAATTCAAAAATGCTATTTTTAAGTCGCTGGGATGCTTAGTTTCCGAGATACAGCCGTTTAAAGATTTGAAAAATCAACTTAATCGGAGGACTTTGAACCAATATTTTTCTGATAGGTCTGGATATGTAGAATTCAAAAATGCTATTTTTAAGTCGCTGGGATGCTTAGTTTCCGAGATACAGCCGTTTAAAGATTTGAAAAATCAACTTAATCGGAGGACTTTGAACCAATATTTTTCTGATAGGTCTGGATATGTAGAATTCAAAAATGCTATTTTTAAGTCGCTGGGATGCTTAGTTTCCGAGATACAGCCGTTTAAAGATTTGAAAAATCAACTTAATCGGAGGACTTTGAACCAATATTTTTCTGATAGGTCTGGATATGTAGAATTCAAAAATGCTATTTTTAAGTCGCTGGGATGCTTAGTTTCCGAGATACAGCCGTTTAAAGATTTGAAAAATCAACTTAATCGGAGGACTTTGAACCAATATTTTTCTGATAGGTCTGGATATGTAGAATTCAAAAATGCTATTTTTAAGTCGCTGGGATGCTTAGTTTCCGAGATACAGCCGTTTAAAGATTTGAAAAATCAACTTAATCGGAGGACTTTGAACCAATATTTTTCTGATAGGTCTGGATATGTAGAATTCAAAAATGCTATTTTTAAGTCGCTGGGATGCTTAGTTTCCGAGATACAGCCGTTTAAAGATTTGAAAAATCAACTTAATCGGAGGACTTTGAGCCAATATTTTTCTGATAGGTCTGGATATGTAGAATTCAAAAATGCTATTTTTAAGTCGCTGGGATGCTTAGTTTCCGAGATACAGCCGTTTAAAGATTTGAAAAATCAACTTAATCGGAGGACTTTGAACCAATATTTTTCTGATAGGTCTGGATATGTAGAATTCAAAAATGCTATTTTTAAGTCGCTGGGATGCTTAGTTTCCGAGATACAGCCGTTTAAAGATTTGAAAAATCAACTTAATCGGAGGACTTTGAACCAATATTTTTCTGATAGGTCTGGATATGTAGAATTCAAAAATGCTATTTTTAAGTCGCTGGGATGCTTAGTTTCCGAGATACAGCCGTTTAAAGATTTGAAAAATCAACTTAATCGGAGGACTTTGAACCAATATTTTTCTGATAGGTCTGGATATGTAGAATTCAAAAATGCTATTTTTAAGTCGCTGGGATGCTTAGTTTCCGAGATACAGCCGTTTAAAGATTTGAAAAATCAACTTAATCGGAGGACTTTGAACCAATATTTTTCTGATAGGTCTGGATATGTAGAATTCAAAAATGCTATTTTTAAGTCGCTGGGATGCTTAGTTTCCGAGATACAGCCGTTTAAAGATTTGAAAAATCAACTTAATCGGAGGACTTTGAACCAATATTTTTCTGATAGGTCTGGATATGTAGAATTCAAAAATGCTATTTTTAAGTCGCTGGGATGCTTAGTTTCCGAGATACAGCCGTTTAAAGATTTGAAAAATCAACTTAATCGGAGGACTTTGAACCAATATTTTTCTGATAGGTCTGGATATGTAGAATTCAAAAATGCTATTTTTAAGTCGCTGGGATGCTTAGTTTCCGAGATACAGCCGTTTAAAGATTTGAAAAATCAACTTAATCGGAGGACTTTGAACCAATATTTTTCTGATAGGTCTGGATATGTAGAATTCAAAAATGCTATTTTTAAGTCGCTGGGATGCTTAGTTTCCGAGATACAGCCGTTTAAAGATTTGAAAAATCAACTTAATCGGAGGACTTTGAACCAATATTTTTCTGATAGGTCTGGATATGTAGAATTCAAAAATGCTATTTTTAAGTCGCTGGGATGCTTAGTTTCCGAGATACAGCCGTTTAAAGATTTGAAAAATCAACTTAATCGGAGGACTTTGAACCAATATTTTTCTGATAGGTCTGGATATGTAGAATTCAAAAATGCTATTTTTAAGTCGCTGGGATGCTTAGTTTCCGAGATACAGCCGTTTAAAGATTTGAAAAATCAACTTAATCGGAGGACTTTGAACCAATATTTTTCTGATAGGTCTGGATATGTAGAATTCAAAAATGCTATTTTTAAGTCGCTGGGATGCTTAGTTTCCGAGATACAGCCGTTTAAAGATTTGAAAAATCAACTTAATCGGAGGACTTTGAACCAATATTTTCAAGTCTCGATAGGTCTGGATATGTAGAATTCAAAATGCTATTTTTAAGTCGCTGGGATGCTTAGTTTCCGAGATACAGCCGTTTAAAGATTTGAAAAATCAACTTAATCGGAGGACTTTGAACCAATATTTCTCTGATAGGTCTGGATATGTAGAATTCAAAAATGCTATTTTTAAGTCGCTGGGATGCTTAGTTTCCGAGATACAGCCGTTTAAAGATTTGAAAAATCAACTTAATCGGAGGACTTTGAACCAATATTTTTCTGATAGGTCTGGATATGTAGAATTCAAAAATGCTATTTTAAGTCGCTGGGATGCTTAGTTTCCGAGATACAGCCGTTTAAAGATTTGAAAAATCAACTTAATCGGAGGACTTTGAACCAATATTTTTCTGATAGGTCTGGATATGTAGAATTCAAAAATGCTATTTTTAAGTCGCTGGGATGCTTAGTTTCCGAGATACAGCCGTTTAAAGATTTGAAAAATCAACTTAATCGGAGGACTTTGAACCAATATTTTTCTGATAGGTCTGGATATGTAGAATTCAAAAATGCTATTTTTAAGTCGCTGGGATGCTTAGTTTCCGAGATACAGCCGTTTAAAGATTTGAAAAATCAACTTAATCGGAGGACTTTGAACCAATATTTTTCTGATAGGTCTGGATATGTAGAATTCAAAAATGCTATTTTTAAGTCGCTGGGATGCTTAGTTTCCGAGATACAGCCGTTTAAAGATTTGAAAAATCAACTTAATCGGAGGACTTTGAACCAATATTTTTCTGATAGGTCTGGATATGTAGAATTCAAAAATGCTATTTTTAAGTCGCTGGGATGCTTAGTTTCCGAGATACAGCCGTTTAAAGATTTGAAAAATCAACTTAATCGGAGGACTTTGAACCAATATTTTTCTGATAGGTCTGGATATGTAGAATTCAAAAATGCTATTTTAAGTCGCTGGGATGCTTAGTTTCCGAGATACAGCCGTTTAAAGATTTGAAAAATCAACTTAATCGGAGGACTTTGAACCAATATTTTTCTGATAGGTCTGGATATGTAGAATTCAAAAATGCTATTTTTAAGTCGCTGGGATGCTTAGTTTCCGAGATACAGCCGTTTAAAGATTTGAAAAATCAACTTAATCGGAGGACTTTGAACCAATATTTTTCTGATAGGTCTGGATATGTAGAATTCAAAAATGCTATTTTTAAGTCGCTGGGATGCTTAGTTTCCGAGATACAGCCGTTTAAAGATTTGAAAAATCAACTTAATCGGAGGACTTTGAACCAATATTTTTCTGATAGGTCTGGATATGTAGAATTCAAAAATGCTATTTTTAAGTCGCTGGGATGCTTAGTTTCCGAGATACAGCCGTTTAAAGATTTGAAAAATCAACTTAATCGGAGGACTTTGAACCAATATTTTTCTGATAGGTCTGGATATGTAGAATTCAAAAATGCTATTTTTAAGTCGCTGGGATGCTTAGTTTCCGAGATACAGCCGTTTAAAGATTTGAAAAATCAACTTAATCGGAGGACTTTGAACCAATATTTTTCTGATAGGTCTGGATATGTAGAATTCAAAAATGCTATTTTTAAGTCGCTGGGATGCTTAGTTTCCGAGATACAGCCGTTTAAAGATTTGAAAAATCAACTTAATCGGAGGACTTTGAACCAATATTTTTCTGATAGGTCTGGATATGTAGAATTCAAAAATTTTTAAGTCGCTGGGATGCTTAGTTTCCGAGATACAGCCGTTTAAAGATTTGAAAAATCAACTTAATCGGAGGACTTTGAACCAATATTTTTCTGATAGGTCTGGATATGTAGAATTCAAAAATGCTATTTTTAAGTCGCTGGGATGCTTAGTTTCCGAGATACAGCCGTTTAAAGATTTGAAAAATCAACTTAATCGGAGGACTTTGAACCAATATTTTTCTGATAGGTCTGGATATGTAGAATTCAAAAATGCTATTTTTAAGTCGCTGGGATGCTTAGTTTCCGAGATACAGCCGTTTAAAGATTTGAAAAATCAACTTAATCGGAGGACTTTGAACCAATATTTTTCTGATAGGTCTGGATATGTAGAATTCAAAAATGCTTTTTAAGTCGCTGGGATGCTTAGTTTCCGAGATACAGCCGTTTAAAGATTTGAAAAATCAACTTAATCGGAGGACTTTGAACCAATATTTTTCTGATAGGTCTGGATATGTAGAATTCAAAAATGCTATTTTTAAGTCGCTGGGATGCTTAGTTTCCGAGATACAGCCGTTTAAAGATTTGAAAAATCAACTTAATCGGAGGACTTTGAACCAATATTTTTCTGATAGGTCTGGATATGTAGAATTCAAAAATGCTATTTTTAAGTCGCTGGGATGCTTAGTTTCCGAGATACAGCCGTTTAAAGATTTGAAAAATCAACTTAATCGGAGGACTTTGAACCAATATTTTTCTGATAGGTCTGGATATGTAGAATTCAAAAATGCTATTTTTAAGTCGCTGGGATGCTTAGTTTCCGAGATACAGCCGTTTAAAGATTTGAAAAATCAACTTAATCGGAGGACTTTGAACCAATATTTTTCTGATAGGTCTGGATATGTAGAATTCAAAAATGCTATTTTTAAGTCGCTGGGATGCTTAGTTTCCGAGATACAGCCGTTTAAAGATTTGAAAAATCAACTTAATCGGAGGACTTTGAACCAATATTTTTCTGATAGGTCTGGATATGTAGAATTCAAAAATGCTATTTTAAGTCGCTGGGATGCTTAGTTTCCGAGATACAGCCGTTTAAAGATTTGAAAAATCAACTTAATCGGAGGACTTTGAACCAATATTTTTCTGATAGGTCTGGATATGTAGAATTCAAAAATGCTATTTTTAAGTCGCTGGGATGCTTAGTTTCCGAGATACAGCCGTTTAAAGATTTGAAAAATCAACTTAATCGGAGGACTTTGAACCAATATTTTTCTGATAGGTCTGGATATGTAGAATTCAAAAATGCTATTTTTAAGTCGCTGGGATGCTTAGTTTCCGAGATACAGCCGTTTAAAGATTTGAAAAATCAACTTAATCGGAGGACTTTGAACCAATATTTTTCTGATAGGTCTGGATATGTAGAATTCAAAAATGCTATTTTTAAGTCGCTGGGATGCTTAGTTTCCGAGATACAGCCGTTTAAAGATTTGAAAAATCAACTTAATCGGAGGACTTTGAACCAATATTTTTCTGATAGGTCTGGATATGTAGAATTCAAAAATGCTATTTTTAAGTCGCTGGGATGCTTAGTTTCCGAGATACAGCCGTTTAAAGATTTGAAAAATCAACTTAATCGGAGGACTTTGAACCAATATTTTTCTGATAGGTCTGGATATGTAGAATTCAAAAATGCTATTTTTAAGTCGCTGGGATGCTTAGTTTCCGAGATACAGCCGTTTAAAGATTTGAAAAATCAACTTAATCGGAGGACTTTGAACCAATATTTTTCTGATAGGTCTGGATATGTAGAATTCAAAAATGCTATTTTTAAGTCGCTGGGATGCTTAGTTTCCGAGATACAGCCGTTTAAAGATTTGAAAAATCAACTTAATCGGAGGACTTTGAACCAATATTTTTCTGATAGGTCTGGATATGTAGAATTCAAAAATGCTATTTTTAAGTCGCTGGGATGCTTAGTTTCCGAGATACAGCCGTTTAAAGATTTGAAAAATCAACTTAATCGGAGGACTTTGAACCAATATTTTTCTGATAGGTCTGGATATGTAGAATTCAAAAATGCTATTTTTAAGTCGCTGGGATGCTTAGTTTCCGAGATACAGCCGTTTAAAGATTTGAAAAATCAACTTAATCGGAGGACTTTGAACCAATATTTTTCTGATAGGTCTGGATATGTAGAATTCAAAAATGCTATTTTTAAGTCGCTGGGATGCTTAGTTTCCGAGATACAGCCGTTTAAAGATTTGAAAAATCAACTTAATCGGAGGACTTTGAACCAATATTTTTCTGATAGGTCTGGATATGTAGAATTCAAAAATGCTATTTTTAAGTCGCTGGGATGCTTAGTTTCCGAGATACAGCCGTTTAAAGATTTGAAAAATCAACTTAATCGGAGGACTTTGAACCAATATTTTTCTGATAGGTCTGGATATGTAGAATTCAAAAATGCTATTTTTAAGTCGCTGGGATGCTTAGTTTCCGAGATACAGCCGTTTAAAGATTTGAAAAATCAACTTAATCGGAGGACTTTGAACCAATATTTTTCTGATAGGTCTGGATATGTAGAATTCAAAAATGCTATTTTTAAGTCGCTGGGATGCTTAGTTTCCGAGATACAGCCGTTTAAAGATTTGAAAAATCAACTTAATCGGAGGACTTTGAACCAATATTTTTCTGATAGGTCTGGATATGTAGAATTCAAAAATGCTATTTTTAAGTCGCTGGGATGCTTAGTTTCCGAGATACAGCCGTTTAAAGATTTGAAAAATCAACTTAATCGGAGGACTTTGAACCAATATTTTTCTGATAGGTCTGGATATGTAGAATTCAAAAATGCTATTTTTAAGTCGCTGGGATGCTTAGTTTCCGAGATACAGCCGTTTAAAGATTTGAAAAATCAACTTAATCGGAGGACTTTGAACCAATATTTTTCTGATAGGTCTGGATATGTAGAATTCAAAAATGCTATTTTTAAGTCGCTGGGATGCTTAGTTTCCGAGATACAGCCGTTTAAAGATTTGAAAAATCAACTTAATCGGAGGACTTTGAACCAATATTTTTCTGATAGGTCTGGATATGTAGAATTCAAAAATGCTATTTTTAAGTCGCTGGGATGCTTAGTTTCCGAGATACAGCCGTTTAAAGATTTGAAAAATCAACTTAATCGGAGGACTTTGAACCAATATTTTTCTGATAGGTCTGGATATGTAGAATTCAAAATGCTATTTTTAAGTCGCTGGGATGCTTAGTTTCCGAGATACAGCCGTTTAAAGATTTGAAAAATCAACTTAATCGGAGGACTTTGAACCAATATTTTTCTGATAGGTCTGGATATGTAGAATTCAAAAATGCTATTTTTAAGTCGCTGGGATGCTTAGTTTCCGAGATACAGCCGTTTAAAGATTTGAAAAATCAACTTAATCGGAGGACTTTGAACCAATATTTTTCTGATAGGTCTGGATATGTAGAATTCAAAAATGCTATTTTTAAGTCGCTGGGATGCTTAGTTTCCGAGATACAGCCGTTTAAAGATTTGAAAAATCAACTTAATCGGAGGACTTTGAACCAATATTTTTCTGATAGGTCTGGATATGTAGAATTCAAAAATGCTATTTTTAAGTCGCTGGGATGCTTAGTTTCCGAGATACAGCCGTTTAAAGATTTGAAAAATCAACTTAATCGGAGGACTTTGAACCAATATTTTTCTGATAGGTCTGGATATGTAGAATTCAAAAATGCTATTTTTAAGTCGCTGGGATGCTTAGTTTCCGAGATACAGCCGTTTAAAGATTTGAAAAATCAACTTAATCGGAGGACTTTGAACCAATATTTTTCTGATAGGTCTGGATATGTAGAATTCAAAAATGCTATTTTTAAGTCGCTGGGATGCTTAGTTTCCGAGATACAGCCGTTTAAAGATTTGAAAAATCAACTTAATCGGAGGACTTTGAACCAATATTTTTCTGATAGGTCTGGATATGTAGAATTCAAAAATGCTATTTTTAAGTCGCTGGGATGCTTAGTTTCCGAGATACAGCCGTTTAAAGATTTGAAAAATCAACTTAATCGGAGGACTTTGAACCAATATTTTTCTGATAGGTCTGGATATGTAGAATTCAAAAATGCTATTTTTAAGTCGCTGGGATGCTTAGTTTCCGAGATACAGCCGTTTAAAGATTTGAAAAATCAACTTAATCGGAGGACTTTGAACCAATATTTTTCTGATAGGTCTGGATATGTAGAATTCAAAAATGCTATTTTTAAGTCGCTGGGATGCTTAGTTTCCGAGATACAGCCGTTTAAAGATTTGAAAAATCAACTTAATCGGAGGACTTTGAACCAATATTTTTCTGATAGGTCTGGATATGTAGAATTCAAAAATGCTATTTTTAAGTCGCTGGGATGCTTAGTTTCCGAGATACAGCCGTTTAAAGATTTGAAAAATCAACTTAATCGGAGGACTTTGAACCAATATTTTTCTGATAGGTCTGGATATGTAGAATTCAAAAATGCTATTTTTAAGTCGCTGGGATGCTTAGTTTCCGAGATACAGCCGTTTAAAGATTTGAAAAATCAACTTAATCGGAGGACTTTGAACCAATATTTTTCTGATAGGTCTGGATATGTAGAATTCAAAAATGCTATTTTTAAGTCGCTGGGATGCTTAGTTTCCGAGATACAGCCGTTTAAAGATTTGAAAAATCAACTTAATCGGAGGACTTTGAACCAATATTTTTCTGATAGGTCTGGATATGTAGAATTCAAAAATGCTATTTTTAAGTCGCTGGGATGCTTAGTTTCCGAGATACAGCCGTTTAAAGATTTGAAAAATCAACTTAATCGGAGGACTTTGAACCAATATTTTTCTGATAGGTCTGGATATGTAGAATTCAAAAATGCTATTTTTAAGTCGCTGGATGCTTAGTTTCCGAGATACAGCCGTTTAAAGATTTGAAAAATCAACTTAATCGGAGGACTTTGAACCAATATTTTTCTGATAGGTCTGGATATGTAGAATT